>VMDO01030931.1:0-20682 GCA_007922755.1 Pedetes capensis
TTTCTCTTTGTATAGTTCAGGCTATGTAATACAAATTTAAAATGCTCTCCCTAAGATTCTGAAAATTTCTCATTTTCTCAACACCTTTGCTTAAAATTAATTTTGTCCAATACAAGAAAATTTATAAAAATATTTCTTTTGGAATATTTGTGCTCATTTTCCAATACCATTATTTTCTACTTACCTTACTTTTTTTCAGTCTTCGGATATATCTGCAAGCACTCTGCCACTGAGCTGCAGCCCCCTTTAAAAAATTACCTTGAGGTGGCAGGATTTGCTAAGTTATGAAGGCTGCCTCTGGCCTCAAAATCCCTATCCTATCCTCCTGCACCCGTCTCCTGAGGACCTGGGGTTACAGGTGTACACCACTGTACCCAGCTTTGCTTTGATATTTTATGTGCATTTACTCTTCTTTTCTACCTTCCTACAAATTCATTACTTTATTTTCTGTCTTCCCAGGCTCTTAGTTATCATTTCAGTAAGCTTCTAAAACTCATCTTTAGAGAGGATCAGATGAGTATAGAGTATTGAGTACAAAGACATATGCAAATTTGTACTCAATTTTATTATTTTGTTATTACATAGCAATGCCAGGCACTCCCAAGACTTATCAATAAAACTACATGTATATCCATGGGATCTCCGAGACCCAGGTCTGGCCCCTTAGTGATTAGCAGCAGGGAATTATTCTCTCTGCCCTCACAGGGATATCTGGCTTAGACCTTTTAAACAATGTTTCTCACTGGAGCCTAATCAACCTCATTTTGCATCTTCACAAAACTCACACTCACAAAGAAATGAAACATATTATCAGAGATTGATATTCAGTTTTTAGCTCTGCTTTGATAGTTACATATAATAGACTATATATATAATATAATAGACTATATATATAATTGACTATTCTTGTGTGTGCATATTCACTTAAATATGTATTATGCACTCATGTGTTCTTATATATAGGGTACATAAGTACCCTATATATTAAGTACATATATATTAAGTACCTATATATTAAGTACATATATCATGTGATTTGTCAGATTTTATGCATGTATAAGCAGACATGATAGGTACTTATCACTGCCATCATATTTGAGTGCTATACTTCTATAACTTTCAGCATGCTTAATACCATGATTCCACAATATGTGGAACCCAGGAAGATTTTCTCATGATCTTGCCTGTAAAGTCCAACTTCCTAATATAGCACTACGTGACTATTTTTTATCCAGCTGCCAACTGTTGAACTTTGTTAGTTCTAATCTTTCACTATTCTTTCATTAATCTTTCACTAATTAGTGAAAGATTCACTAATCTTTCACTATTATAATGGAAGGAAGGTGCAAATAACGTCTTTATCACTGAATGATTCCATGCATGTAGAAAATATCTGTAAGCCACATTTATATAAACTCTGTGTGTGTGTGTGTGTGTGTGTGGTGTGCTGGGCCTCAAAACCAGGCCCTTTTTCATGTTAGGTAAACACGGTACCATTGAGCTATATCCCCAGCCCTACACTTACATAATGGAATGGTTTTATCAATGGATATGGATGTGTAAATTTATCATATTATATTTTCTTCCAAGAATAATGTGCCAACTACACCCCTATAATCAATACATGAGAGTTCCCATTTCCCTAGTCTTCACTGAGTTGGTTTTCAAACACTTGGGTCATTTACAAATAAAAAAGAGAAAACTGAAAATCCATGCATTTCGTTGTTTTGGTGTTGGTTTGGATTTGAACTCATGGTCTCCTGCATACTCTGCAAGTGTTCTACCACTGGACTGCTTCTGGCTCACAATTTTTTTTTTGAGTGAGGGTATTGCTAAGTTACACAGGCTGCCTCAGGCCTTGAACTCTCTCGATCCTCCTGCCTCTGTCTCCTGAGTCACTAACGTTACAGATTTGTGCCACTGCTCCTGGCCCATACAGTTTTAGTAAGTATTATTGGTTATGCTTGAAAAAATTCGTATTTTTCAGTATCACTTGAAGTATATTTTCCATGCAAATTCTATTATTTATTAACTTGTTATTGGTCTTTTGTTTTACTGGAACACCTTCTGTTGTTGTTAGGTGCCCAGTCAGGTCCAACTCACAGCAACCCTATGTAGAACAGAAACACTACCAGACACTGCACCATGGTTGGCACCATGTCAGTGCTTCTATGCTATTCATAGGATTTTTGATGCCTGATTGTTTTGGGGTGGGCTTTCAGGTCCTCTCCCTAGCCTATAGCACCCAGTATTCCCAAGTAGTCTCCCATCCAAGTACTATTCAGGCGTAACCCTGATTTGCTTCTGAGATCTGATGAAATCAGATGCCAGGGTGATAGGACCATAGACCACTTTCTATTACAGATTATATATTATGGAAATAATATCTTGCCTCATTTTATGAATTCTTTTTCTTCTAGCTCAACACTTTTATTCTGGGCTTGTACATGCAGAGTACATTCTGCCTATTTTAAGGTGTTTATTTTTGTAAGACAGTCCAGTGGCTGAGAAGTTGACCCTGGTGTCTCATGCACTGTCACTGAACCTGTGGCCATGCACAAATCTCAACTTCCCTGCCTCAGTCCCTTTGGCCTCCAAAAGGGGTTAGTATCTACCTTGTAGGATAATTGGAAGTATTAAATGTGATAATATATCATTTTTAAAAAGCTTAACATCTAGTAAGCTCTATACATTATTTGCTATGGTTACTGTCACTGGGGGGGGGGGTGTTAGTACTGGGGGTGGTGTACTCAGGGCTTTGCACCTACTAGGCATGTGCTCCATGTGGCATGGCTGAGACAACTGTCAGCATCTTCAAATATTTTAATTTTCAGACATGGTTTGGCCAAATTCCTGAGACTTACTCTGCCCTCAAATATGCTATCCTCTGCATTGCTGGGGTTACAGGCAAGTGCCAGGGCCTTCTGGTTATTTTCATCACTTTTACTATAAACTGGATGACAAAATATATTTTTGTCCACTTATGAAACACATTAATGTACATTTTTGCCAGTCATGGTGGCACATGCTGGTAAACCTCAACTCGGGAGGCTGAGGTGTGAGGATCATCAGCTTCAGGCCAGCCTGGGAATACAAAATAAGACACTGTCTCAAAAACATAGCACACATACACAAACAGATTTATTCACTTATTTATTTCTTCAGCAGTTCTGTGTGATGGAACCCAGGGCCTCACCCATGCTGGGCAATCACACCACCATTGAGCTGCACCTAGAGCCCCCTTTTTAAATTTTGAGACAAGTTTTCGCTGAGTTGTGCAGGTTTCCTGTCCTCAAACTCATGATCCTCCTGCCTCAGCGTCCTGAATTGCTGGGATCACAGGCAGGATCCACAGCACCCTGTTGAATTTTGCATCTAATATACTTAACAATTATTTACTTGCATATTGGGCTCCCTGAGACAAGTAAACAACCAGTAGATAGACAGCAAGAAGGATGGGAGAGTTCTGTGAGCTCAAGACCTTATCAGGGTCCAGCATGCTACTGAGGTCAGTATCCTGCAACAAGGCTAGATGGGTTAAATTGAGGGAAGAATGGGCTTAGTCAGAACTCAGTTACATTACCTGGTTCTCCAGGCTTAAAGCAGAGTAAGTGTCAAGCACTTCAGAGTATGCAAGCTCATCTATGTAGACGAGGAAAATGGGACTGGGTGAAGACTACCTCAAAATATGTAGGTCATAAGAGAGAAACCAGGAACAGGACAAGGTGGATGCTGGAACAGCATTAATATGATTGAGCTATGACAGTCCGTCTCTCAGCCCCTTATCATGTCATGCAATGTGAACCCACATACTCAGTATTCTCATAAGCATAGGGTATTGGTAATTTTTACAATACTCTACCTAAGTGGCAGGGTGGCCTGGAGAAGAGTTAACTCCACAAAGGGACTTATTTTTCCCTCCCAGAGGGACTGGTAAGTTTCCAGTTGTATGCAGGTAGCTGCATCATGTTAGGTGCAGGCATGAGACTGGAGATCTTGTTTCGAGATTTAAGTGTAGCTCAGAGGGATGTGTTTGAATGGCAAGGTGGCAAGGTGTGCACTTGTGGTGGTGAATTCTAGGTGTCTACCTGACTTGGCCATGGTGTGTCCAGGTATTTGGTTCAATGTTTGATTAGGTGGGTCCATGAGGGTATTTCTGGATGCAATTAATGTTTTATCGAAAGACAAAGTAGAACAGATGGCCCTCCCCAACATGGGCTGGTCTCATCCAATCTGTCAGAGGTCTGAACAGAACAAACAGCAGGGTAAGGGACAATTCCGCCATGCTCATTCTCATTCATCCTCTCTCCCCACCTTCCCTTCACCTCCCCTCCCTCCCTCCCTGGATTCAAGCTACAATACCAGTCTTTTGGACTCAGACTTGGAACTTACACCACTGGTTCTCTGGTTCTCAGGCCACTAGGACTTGAACTATACCGGCGACTTTCCTGGATATCCGTTTTCCAGACAGCAAATCATGGGACCACCCAATGTCTGTAATTGTGTCAGCCAGTTTCTTATTATGTGGAATTGCTTATTGCAGGTTTTGGTTCACTTTACCTGGAGAATCCTAACATAGTCACCACACATCACAGCACAGAGAAACATTCCCTACCTTCTGGCTCATTTGATGGTCAGGAGAAGGCCCCTGGAATACCAGCCATATGGAGTTTAATTGGCCAAGGGCCCTGGCCACTCTGTTCCATCGTCCCTTAGCACACTCATGTCAAAGCCATGGCTAATGTTCCCAGCTAGTGACTAAGGGGATAGGCCTATTTCTGAGAGATGCACAATGCCAAGGACAGCAGATCATGTCTCATGGACTCATGGACGGACTCTCTGAGCCTGTCTTGGTGTTGGATATCTTAGAGAACTTAAGTTACCACTGCTTGTTAACCATTTGGGTGCTAGCATGTTGACAGACAATGTTGGAAGAAATAAGCAAAAACACAGTTAAGGAGGCTGAACCACTGCCCCAGGAATACAGAAGCACAGCATAAGATTGTTATGGTGTAAATCTAAGGAACTAGACACGTTGCAAGCAGAACAATGGCCCCACTACAAACAGACAGGATGGACAGAGACAAACCAAAGCATCTTGCAGTGTTTAGTGTGTATGTGTTTGATTTATCCCACAAGGGGACTGAACTGAGAGACTTGTAAATACTTTGCAAGTACTGTACCACTGGACTCCACCCTCAGGCCATTTTTTTCTCTGAGACAGGGTCTTGCCAAGTTTTGCAGGCTGCCTCTGGCTCAACCTGAGATCCTCCTGCTGCCTCAGGCTGTGGAGTCACTGGGATCAGAGTCATGTGCCCCTGCACCCCACTTCCTGTAGAGTCTTTGTCCCAGAAGCTCATGTATATTCACCCCTTGTCCTTGTGGCTAGCCCAACTAAAAAGAAAAGATATGTATGTTCCTCCAAGTGGTTTTGGCAGGACATCACCCACCAACCCATACACAGTGCATATGCAGGACAGAAGGAGATAGAAAATTCACATGGTCTGGAATGAGACAACTCAGGTTCAAATCCTCGCACTGCCACTTTCTGCATGTGGCCCTAATTCTTTGATATGGATAATGAAAAATAATAGCATGGTGCTGTGAGTGTTGAGAGCTAAATTAGATCATCCTGTAGACTTCTCTGCACACTGTCCACTCCATGGTAAACTTATTCAATGGTATCTACTTTTCCCCAAGAGGTAGTCATCTGGGATTCAGGGGTTTAGGCAGCACATCTGCTCAGAAACGACGCTATTCATTTGCTGTGTGTAGGGTTCCAAACGTGACAAGTAAGTTCATGATGTACATTCCACTATTCAAATCTACTCAACATCTAACTGCTTTTTAAATAAGTGACTGCAAAAGGTGGATTGAAAATGCCAGCTAATATTATAGCTTCATAGGCTTCCCCAAGTAGTCATGTTTTAAGGCCATGGGATTATATGAATACAGATTTAAAATGCTTTTACCTTCCCAAGACACTGAGCATTTCTCATTTTCTCTAACACATTTGTCTTAAAATTAAGTTTGCCTAACATAAGAAAATCTATAAAATGATTTCTTTTGGATTACTAGTGTTTAGTTTTCTATACTGTTTATTTTCTGTGACCTTGCTATTATTTTTTTCAGTACTGTGGGCCTGAACTCAGGGCCTTGAACATACTTTGCAAGCGCTCCGCCACTAAGCTATATCCCAAACCCCCTTTGAAATTTTTTTATATCTAGAGAGAGGGTCTCCTTATGTTATACAGGCTGCCTCTGGCCTCAAAATCACTGTCCTCCTGCCTCCGCCTCCTGAATCTCTGAAATTACAGGTGTGTGCCACCACGCCTGGCTTTGCCTTAATTTATTATGTGCATTTTCTCTTCTTTTCTGCCTTCTTACAAATTTATTACTTATTCTCTGTCTTCCCAGGCTTTTAGTCATCATTTCAATAAGCTTTTAAAAATTATGTTGCTTAGAGAGGCTTACATATAGATTATTGAGTACAAAGACATATGCAACTTTGTACTCAATTTTATTATTATTACATGGCAATGCCAGACAATCCCAAGACCTATCGGTGAAGCTAAGTGTACGTCCATCTGATCCATGGAAGCCAGTTATCGCCTCTTAGGGGTTAGCAGCAGAGAATTATTTTCCCTGCTCTCACAGGGATATCTGGCTTCAACATTTAAACAGACTTTCTCACTGGAGTCTAATCAACCATATTTTGCATCTTTACAAAACTCATACCCACAAAGGAATCAGCTGTATTATCAAAGACTGACATCCAGTTTTTAGCTCTGCATTTAATTTTACACAGATACACTTATATGTGTATTTATTCTTGTATGTGTATTCTCTTATTTACATATTACACGCTTTGTGTGTGTTCTTATATATAGGGTAATATATGGTCTGTATGTTTAAATACATGTATTGTTTTGTCTATAATTGTCATGTTTTATGCAGGTATAAGCAGACATGATATGTACTTCTTACTGCCACTGTATTTGAGTGCTATAATTCTATAAATTTCAGCACACTTACTTCCTGCTTAGTATGTTTCCACCACGCTTGATGTATGTGAATCCAGACAGATATCCTCAAGAGCTTTATGTACTTCTAAAGCCTGGCATAATATTCTACTGTTTGACTGACATTTTTCAACCAGTTATCAATTGTTGAAATTACCTAACAATAACAACAATCTTTTACTGCTATAATAGAAGGTGCAAATAACATCTTTGTCCTTGAATGACTTCATGCATGAGGAATATATCTGTAAGTCACACGTGTAAACTTTTTCTTGGTGTTATTTTTTTTCTTGTTGTTGTTGTTGTTGTTTTTGGTGTTGGGGTTCAAACCCAAGGCTTTGCTTATGCTAGGCAAGTACTGTACCTCGAAGCAACATCCCCAGCCCTACATTTATGTAATAGAATGGCTGGGTTAAGGGGTACCCATGTGTAAATTTATTATCTGATTATCAAAATTTCTTCCATGGACAGTGTACCAATTACACTCCTATAATCAACACAAGACAGTGCCTATTTCCCTAGTCCTCACTGAAAAGGTGTTTTCCAACACTTAAGTCACTGCCAAACAGAAAGGAAAAAACTGAGAATCTATGCGTTTTTTTTTTTCTTTGGCGGTACTTTGCAAGTGGTCTACCACTGAGCTGCACGCCCAGCCCATTTTTAAATTTTGAGACAGGGTCTCACTAACTTATGCAGGCTGCCTCTTGTCTCTGCCTCCTGAGGTGCTGGGATTACAGGTGTGTGCCACTGCGCCTGGCTCATGCAGTTTTAATGAGTAGTATTAGTGATGACTACAAATTGTTTCCTATCTTTGGAACCACTTGCCTTTTATTTTCTATGCAAGTTCTAGTCATAACTTTTGTTAATTTATTTATTAAGTTATTGGTCTTTTACTGAAACACCATACATGTAATAGAAATAATCTCTTGCTACATTTTATGAATTCTCTCCCCCCTCATTCATACACAGACACACACACACATATACACATATATATACATATACACACATACATACATACACACACACACACACACACACACACACACACACACGTTGTTAGGTGCCGTGGTGTCATGTCTGACTCACAGAGACCCTCTCAGGGTTTTCAATGGCTGATTGTTTCAGGATTGCCTTGGGAATGGATTGCCACATCCTTCTCCCGTTTTTGTAGTGCTTGGGAATTGAACTCTGAACCTCAGAGACTGCAAAGCAGTGCTCTACCAAATCATCTAAATCCCAGCCCCCCCCACACACATATACACACACAAATACATACATTTACACACATATATACACACATATACACATACACACATATATATGTATGTGTGTGTACATATGTGTGTATATATTTTCCTAAGTCTGGGCTTCCTTGTAGCAAACTTCTTAATCTCTTTTTAAGATGGTTACATTTGTAAGGCAATGCAGTGACTGAGAAGTCAGAGTCTGATGTCCTATAGACTACCACTGACTGCCTGGCCATGGGCATCTCTCTCAGCTTCCCTGAGCCTCAGTTCTTTCAGCTCCCATATGGGGTAATAATAGCATCTATCTTTTAGGATGCTTGGAAGGATTAAATGAGGTAATATATCTCATAACAAACCTTCACACATAGTAATCTCAGTGAAGTTATTTGCTGTGGTTATTTGGGGGGCCGGTACATGGGGATTGTACTCAGTGCCTCATACATGCTAGGAGAGTGCTCCACCACTGAGCCACACAGCCAGTCCCTTTATTATTTATTTTGATAGAAAGTCTCACTGAATTGTGCAGTCTCAAACTCACAATCCACCTGCCTCAGCCTCTCATTGTGATTACAGGTGTGTGCTACAGCACCAGGGTATATACATATTTTTTTAATGCATCTATTCAAATGCTTCCTTCTCCATACCCCTGGCATATGGTACTGTGTTTTAAGATGTGGCTGGGTTCACTGACTTTTTTCTTCATTGGGCTTTTGCTATACTGTCCTGGCTGGTTTGGAACTCCTGTTTCAAGTGATCTTCCTGCCTCAGACTCCTGAGTAGCTGAGAATGCAGGTGCTCAAAAGTGTCCAGCTGCCTGGCTACCTCCCCCAACACATGAATTTTCACAAGTTTTTTTTTCTTTTATAGTTATAAATGACCTGTTTGAGCTTTACTAGGATTTTGTCAAACACACAAAGAACTGACATGTTTATGATATTCAAATTCGCTATCAAATTTAGTGGCATACACTTTCATCTCTTCAAGTATTTTGTAAGTTTCTTCTGAGGTTTCTTCTTATAATTCTAGACATTAATATTTAAGTTTATTCATGCATACTCATTGCTGCCATAACAAAATAGGTCTTCCGTTATATTTTCTACATGATTTTGCCTTGTAATACAAAGTTTGTTATTATTCTGGTTTTCCTAGCATGTTTATTTTTTCAAATGTTCCAGACAATTTTGGATTTTCAACACATTATGTATCATCTAAATGATTAATTTGCATACTTCTTTGAAGGATGTCTCATTTGTTTCTCATTTTTATCTCATACCCAATTATGAGATAAAATGTGATGTGACTGACACATCAAAATAATGGTAACTCAGCAAAAAGAGAATTTTTTAATATTTAATTTTGGCATTACTATCCATAAATTTGATCATTAGTTTGTGCATATATGTGAATGTGTGTGTACTATGTTAGTTATAATTTGGTACAAAAACATGAAAGCAGCCCTCCTTTTCATTTCTGAGTTTCTGGATTATGTCAAATAACAGTAAACGATCTGTTTTTTGAATACCATCAGGACACATGTGTTGACATACGTGCACATGAATTTGACAGAAAAATCAGGAAAGTGGTGGAGGAAGGTATTTCACACACTCATTATGCATGCCAATTATTTTGCTAATCATGTTCTTGTATTATTCATTGTAATGAAGAGTTTCTGGAAATAAAATACTTATTGTCATATATTTTGATGTGAAATTGGTAGCCAAAGGGTTAAAAATCCTCATTTCTTAGGAAGAACTGTGATACAATGTTTCGTTAATTGGTAGGTTATTTTTTCATATATTTTGTAACCAATGATTGATAAGCCTTGTGCTTGCTAGGCAGGCACTTCTACCACTGAGTTACATCTCCAGACCTTGGACTTTAGAGACAGGGTCTATATATTATATATTTGTTGCATATATTTTACATAATCATACTGATCATGAATTTTCTTTTTTGAGATAAATGCAGATGCTTGTATGACTTCTTTTGATTTAAGAAAATCTTTTCCCTTATTGCATCCTATTTTCCTGGAATATAACCCAATCTTCCCTAAAATTTTATTCTACTATGCTAATTGCTTTTTAATATTTATTTAATCTTGCATCAATATGCAGAAATGAGATTGATCACCAGATACCTATGTATATGTGTTACACTATATAGGTAACATTTTACAGCAATGTTATATGCCATTCATAATTATTTTGGGAATGACTGGGACATGAAGGTGGAGACCTCATAAATGGGATTCTTACAGAGACCCCAGAGTATGTTAGTCTGTTCTGCCTCACAAAGCCACTGTGGGGAAGTGGTTGTGAACTAAGGTTATGGTTCAAATGTGTATCTCAATATCCATGTGCTGCAGACTTGATCCCTAATGCAACAGTACTGATGCCCACACCCACACCCTGTGATTCCCCCATCAGGAGCAAACCAACCCCTTACTCTTGTGACTCTTGGCCTCTGTGCTGTCGAGATATACTTTCCTTTCATTTATGAATTGCCCAGTCTCTGGTATTATTTCATAGCATCATAAAACAGAACAGGACAACCAGGCAGTAAGATCTCAGCAGACACTAAGTTGCTAGTACTGTGATCTACTTCCCTGTCTGAACAATGGTGAGAAATAAATTTCAGGTGTTTGGAAACCAGTCTATGCTATTCTATGCTACATCAGCTTGAATGAGCTAACATAAATGGTTCATATAGTATTTCAACATTTTTAAACTAACTTTTGTAGTACACTTCTCAGGCAAATATTTTCCGTGGTGTTTTGTTTTGTTTTTTGGGTGAGTGGAGGGAATACATCCTTCAAAAATTCCTTTACTTCTTAATTAGTAATTGGTCTGTATAGATTTAACTTTGTCTTCTGAATTAATGAGTGGAAGATTATGTTTATGATGAAAAATTTAAATTCCTTTAATATATTCTAGTTTATTTGCCTCAGGTGTAATGAAGATTTACCTCCAATTTCCTTTGTGTCTTTTTACTTGTGACCTCTTTTTATCATTTTCTTTTTAAAGTGAACTATTCCCCATATTTCTGACTAGCAAAAGCCTTTATATTTCCACCTTCTCATCCCCTAATTTTTGTTTTTTCTTAAAAATTTCTGCTTATTTTGTTATGTGTCTGTTCATGTTGAATCTCTAAATTTTCAGATGTGGATACCTATGTAATTATAGTATTTAGCTACACAATGCATATTAGCACTTAAAATTAGGAGTCCTACTCAGAGCACAGACGCAGAAGTACCCAGTAAGTTACATTATGTGTAATTTCTCATGATCATATTCTATTCTGCTAATTTTTTTTCACTACTGGGTGGTTGAATCCAGGCCTCACACATACTAGACAAGTTTTCTACCACTGAGCTGTACCCCTAGCCCTTCTTTATTTTGAGATAAGGTCTTGCTAAGTTGCATAGGTTACCTCTGGCCTTGAGCCCCTGATCCTCCTTGCCTCAGCTTCCCTAGCTGATGGGATCACAGGCATGTACCATGGCATCCAGCGGACTGGATTATTTCTTTTTCAGTACAGGGGGATTGAACCCAGGGCATGCTAGGCAAGTGTTCTAGTACTCAGCCATATACTCAGCACCTGTGTTTTTTAATTCACCCTTTTCTTGCATGGTAGTGGCTTTTTTTCTACTATTGATAGTACAGAGTGTTGCCTATAGTACTTTTAATTTCCCAATTTAATTGACAGTTCTGTTGCAGTCTATTACATAGTTTTTGGTTAGTGTTCCATCAATACTGGAAAGTGTGATACACTCTATCTATTCCTGGCAAAAATCCTGACATGTATTAATTTACATCTTTGTACTAGTGCTGGGTTACTTCCCAAACATTTTTCCCTGTCTCGCTTCAACTCTATCCCACACCTTAGTAACAGCTGTGGAAGCAGAAGAAGCCACACTCCCAAAATGTTTACAATAGTGCAAACGGAAGAGCATATGGGCACTGAGTATGGAGTGCAAATGTTTCACTTTAAGTAAGTAAAATTTGGTAAATGGATTTAGTGACATGTGTGCCGTGGGATGGCTTCTGCACCATAATGGGGTGTAAGATTACTAAATAACTCTCCTTATCATTGCAAGTCACCCATCAAATTTAGACATATGGAGCAAAAGCAAATAGAACTAGCTTCACCAAGCGTTTTCTGTTGTACCTGGAATGACACCTTCTGTATGGATCCCAGGGTTAAGGCTGAGTTGTTGTGGGGCTTGGGCCAACACACACACACTCAATCACTTGCAAAGTAAACCTTTGTGTGGCAAGAGCACCTTTGTTCTTGACTGCAGCAGGGGTGGGCCTGCTGCCTTCATGGGAAAGCAGCTGGGAGTAATTCACCCCGCCTTGGTGGCAGTGACATCTGTTATCTGACCTCTTTCTGAATGAGGTGATGAGGCAACAAAAATCCTGCTTAATAAAAAAAAATTACCTTGTTATTTTCCTCACATAGGCACCTACCACAAATAATAAATATTTCTTTTGCTGCTTACTATATTCAATAGCACATGTTTAAAGTGTATGATATTTGCTGAAAAAAATACATGGTCTTTTTGAAATTATGAATGTGAGGGCACTAGGCACTACATACTTTGCCCACAAAAATAATCATAAATAATAATGTCACTTTAACACAAGTTCCAAAGAGTCACAAAAAGAATAACTTGGTGCAATATTCATTCTTGTGTAATTACTTCTCTGGTACATATGCACACAGATTCCACTTTTATACACACTATTTAAAAAATACCACCTGTGGTTCAAGCTTTCTGTCCAGACTGCATTAGATCTTCACAATAACCCAATAATCCTGCAAAGCAAGTAGCATTGTACCCATTTCTCATATGAACAAACTGAGGTACAGAGAATTTAAGTAACTTGATTGGACAGCATGGCTGGTAAGAAATAGAGTCAGGATTTTAATTACTCTTTATCTGTCTGCCAAACAACTATCTTCTCTACTAGTTCTCATCGGATTATTTTGCCTGTTTGCAACTCCATCACAAATGCCTTGTTCAAGACGCCAGTTGAATAAAAACTTATTTCACATGGTTGGGCAATGTGCATTAGGAGAAAGTTCCCAGAGTTTTCCAGGCTCAGCTTAAAACCCACTTCCTGACAGCTTAGTCACTCCCAGAGCTCTTTGGAGACTTGAGTGTAAGCAGTCCTTGGAAGTGCCTCAGTTGTTTGCTGTATCTGAGATCACTTTCCCCTTTATGGATGGGGAAACAGTCAGGGGGCCAGAGACTCCTGACTGGGGAATCCTGTGAAATCAAGAGGGAAGGGAGATGGCAAAAACCCTGGTGAAATAGGCTGAGGCACTCACCCAGAGAACTAGGAATCACAAAAGAAGGGGGAGTGTAGAACTGCGGGAGACTGAAGCACATTCTGAGCAGTGCACTTAGAAACACTGACTCTCCCGGCTTGTAGATAAAAGCTCCAAGTCTCCCCCATTCTGTGGAAATTATTTATGCCCCTCACTGCCCCACCTGGCTGCACCACCACACTTAAAAGCAGCACATAGACCTCCAGTGGCCACATTCATCCAGTCCACTGGCTCTTGGTCATTCCCACAGTGGTAGAGGCAGCAGAGTAAATACAAATGCTCTGGAAATATTCTATTTGAGTTCCAGTTCTTGTTTTACTAATTCATACATAAGGGTCACCCAAGTACAAGCAATTTAAACTTTCAACCTTATTTACCTCATCACAATGATAAAAACTGAAACAAGTACTACAAAAGGTAGTGCTGACAATTAAATCAGTACTTTTGAAGCCTGCTTAGTAGATGGTATAAATTCTGGAGCTGTTTTGTTGGATGGTCAACAGTGTGAATATAATGGGACTCAGGCCCCCAGCATGTTCTGAGGGCAGTTCAGGAAAGGGGAATGTGCTGTACAGCTGATGCCCACAGCACTCCGTACAACTAGGTAAGTGGTTAAACTCTTGTTGTTCAACTCTCTCACATTCTTTCTTTACTTGTTCAGTTACTAAAATATATAATAAAACTGTCTGCTAAGCATTTGAAGCTTGCATTTTCTTTTTTGCAGCACCAGGGGGCTGAACTCAGGGCATCATGTCTGCTAGGCAAGTGTTCTACCACTCAGCTGCAACTCCAGGCCTTTTTTTATATTTTATTTTGAGACAAGGTCTTCCTAAATTGTGCAGGCTATTCTGGCCTCTAACCTGCGATCCCCCTGCCTCAGCCTTCCAAGTCACTGGAATCATAGGCATGCACCACAGCAGCCAGCTGAATTTTGCATTTTCTATGTTTACCAATTATTTGCATATCAGGTGCAATGATATTACGTAAGTACAAAATTTGAAGGGAGACACTGCTGGTGAGTTATTATTTAATGTTTGCATATTATTGCTCTTTAACTCCAGCAATGTTTATACTTAATATAAACTTTGTCTGTGACAGTCACAGAACCGGTTTGGTTAATTTTTCCTATCCTCCGTAAATGTTTTTGTGTTTTTATACTGTAGACGTGTACTTTAAACAGAATACAGTTTAATTTTAGGCTAGAATAACCTCTGACTTTTAGTGTAAGCCTGTATTTAATCTAATGATGCATGTTTGTATTGTAAGTTTTCTATATTGCTATTACATTTAACTTTGTCCTACCTATATATATATATATTTTTTTTATCTTTCCCTTCTTGTATTCTGACAGGTTTGGGTATTTTTTATTGTTATCTAGTTTAAAATCTGGGTACTTTTATGTCAAAATCTATCAAAAGTCCCTTGCTTGGAAAGTCTTATTGTTATTGTTAGGTACCATGAGTCATGTCCGACCCATAGTGACCTTTATAAGGTTTTCAATGACTGTTTCTGGTTTGCCTCAGAAGTGGAATGCCATGTCCTTCTCCAGTTTTTTGAAGTGCTGGGAATCGATCTTGGGACCTCAGAGACTGCAGAGTGGCACTCTACCAACTGAGTGAAATCCCAGCCCTTTGGAAAGTCCAGTGATATGTAAACCTTCATAAAATACCAAATGCAAAGAACGGTATATCAGAGCCCATGCTTTGCTGTTTATTAAGAACAATGATACGGTGACCAAACTGCATAGGACCACACATTTCTGTATATAACAGAGAATCAATTAATGCCTTCCTATGAATTACCACTGTCACACTTTGTGAGTCCTTTAAGATCTGTGTCTTATACATTTGGCTTTAAACAGTCATTTTCATTTGTTGTTAATCACTGACATCTGCTCAAGGGCAGAAAGATGATCCACATAATTCACACAGCAGCTAATACTGCCAGCCTCTGACCTTCAGATTTCAGCTCTGCATTGATTTTATTACAAAAACATATATATCACGTGTATATTTGTTTAAATATTTTTCAAATACATAACTTTTAATACACATATGCTTGTTATATATATAATCTCATATTTTTGGCAGTACTGGGAAGTAAAACCCAGGGCCTTGCACATGTTAGGCAAGTGTGCCACTGAGATGCACCCCCAGCCCCTTTTTTTGTTTTTTATTTTTATTTTGAGACAGGATCTTGCTATGTGCTAAATTGCACAGGCTGCCTTTGGCCTCAAACTTGCAATCCTCCTGCCTCAGCCTCCCAGTCGCTGGGATTACAAGTGTGCACCACAGTACCCAGCTATATATATACCTCTCTCTCTCTATCTCATTGTTAAATATATACTTTCAAATATAAATAATTTCACATCAAGCTAAACAGGATAAAAACATGTAAACATATGCACCTCTTTTTGGTCAAGTAAAACAGAAATCACAGAGTAACCACAAATTAACAAGTGCACTTGAAGAAGGAGGGAAGAAAACAGACATGTAAACACACACAGAAAGCAACTGCAAGGTTGTGCAAGGGTCCATATTTTTAAGGCTATTGCAGCAAAAAGCTCACAATTCAGTTAAGACTTTTCACCTTGTCACATTTACTCTTGAGAAACTTCACAATGAAAAGTTCACTTAATACTGGACTAGAACTGAGTAAGTCTTTTTGGAAGCAGACATGACAAAACTATCAACTGACAGAAATATCAATTTCACCAAACAATACTTCAAGGACTTTTTGTTCAGTTTTTAACACAGTGCAACATCATAGTTCCGGTGGGAAGAAGTGGAGAACAGACGAGAAAACAGAAATACTGCAAAAAGATTGCCTCAACTGCCCTTGAAAGCGATAGGCTTGTCAGTCAATAAAGGGAAAACAAGCGACAGCAGACGAGAGAGCTCAGCCGACTAGACCACAAGCCAGAGCGTGGCGCTACAGATTCAAAGTGAAATATTCTTCCAGCTGATACTGAAGCAAGAACCACTCATCAGCAGAGAAGGGAAAATCATCTCTCAGCGAAATAAACTTCTTAAGCAAGAGGAGAGCCAGGCGAAGCACGACAAGCTCCTTTTTACGGCGTTTAAAGAGCAGGTTGCTCTCTCGCACCTGCACGGGCTGCAAAACGTGATGCCAGTAAGTGTTGGAGGGTCCACCACCTGGCCTCCAGTACAGATCACCCCAGCCCTCGGGGTACTCATGCTTGTAAAAACAGTACGCTCCGAACGGGCAGTGACCCCTGCCTTCGTTAAAATACATGCAGGCCTTGCGGCTCATCCCCTCTTTATACTGCTGAACAAGCTTCTCCTTCTCCTCCTCATCCTCCACCCAGAACTGACTAGGGATGACAAAGCTGGAGGAGACCCTGCACTGCGGGCAGGACTTACTGATCCTGTTTTCAAACTGGGTGCCACTTCTCCACGTGCGGATGCACGTAAGGCAGTAGGTGTGGTTGCAGCTCAAAAGGATGCCAAAGCGGCGGTCCCTGGGGTCGGCTTTCTCATAGACGACCTCCATGCAGATGCCGCACACTTTGTCCACACTGCGCTGCACCGCGAACGAGAGTTCCATATCGCTCTCGTGTGCCTCCATACAGGCGCTTATGTGGGCCTGCCGCTGGGCGGCGTCCACCGGGTGCAGGGCCTGCAGCCCGCACATGTCGCACACGTCTCCGTGCAGGAAAGCACACGCATCCCCGAGATAGCACTGCCCCCGGGCGGCATGGCGGCAAAGCTGCATCCCCATGCCCGCAGCCATCATCGGCTCTCTCCCGGCCTCCGCGCTCGGCGGGGCGGCCTCGGCGCCATGCGCGGGGAACATGCGACCTCGGTAGGGCTGGCCGGGCACAAACTCAGCGGCCCCCACCCAACCTTCCGCACCTGCGCCGCCCTCGGCTCCCAGGCCGGCGCTCTCCGCCGCGGGGGCGTCATAGAAACCCTGTTCAGGGGCGTCACTGAAACCCCTTTCAGGGGCGTCATAGAAACCCTGTTCAGTGGTGTCATAGAAACCCCATTCAGGGGCGGCATAGAAACCCCTTTCAGGGGCGGCATAGAAACCCCTTTCAGGGGCGGCATAGAAACCCCATTCACCGGTGTCATAGAAGCCCCATTCAGGGGCTTCATAGAAACCCCGTTCAGGGGCGGCATAGAAACCCCGTTCAGGGGCGGCATAGAAACCCCGTTCAGGGGCGGCATAGAAACCCTGTTCAGCAGCAGAGCCAATCAGAAGCCAGGAGCTCAGGGGCGCAGCGAGGGGGGCTTCCGGGGTTTCCGGCGCTTCCGGGGCCGGGGGCTCGGCGTGCGCAGGCGCACTGGGGGCTCTGGCCGCCGAGGCCCGCCGCCGCGAGTCTCGGCCCTGCCGCGACTTCCGCCGCACCGACAGGTCGTGGGAGTAGCGACAGTTCTCGCCCTCTTTGCACTCCCCGTGCAGAAAGAACCTGCAGACCATGTGCTTCGTCCCCAGGCCGCGGCTCCGCTCCGGAAGCGGAGTAGGCCTGGCCCCTCCCCCTGCGGCCGCAGCGCCGCCCGAGCTCTCCGGACGGTCCCCGGCGGGCCGGGGAGCCCCGGGGAGAGGGGCTACGCCCGCAGCCTCATGCGGAAAGGCCGGGGCGGCCGCCGCAAACTCCTCGGAGGCCAAGGGCCTGGGAAGGCCGGAACCAGATACACCCTCCCCAACTGCCCCGGCACCTGCCTCGGCCCCCGCGGCCTCGTGGCCGCCTGAGGGAGCTGCAGCCTCTTCCATGCCCGTTTCTAGGCCCCTGAAAGGCTCCAGAATGTCTCCGGTAGCTTATTTTTTCGTCCTTGAACCCCGGAGCTCGGAGCCAAAATTTTGCTCCGAAAATTTTTCTCAAAGATGTGTAACGTTTTTTTCGTTCCCCCCCGCTCCCATGACCCTGTGAACATTGGTTCCTATCTGCCTAATGGGAAATGGCGCGGCGGACACTTCCGGTGGGAACACCGGCCGCCGGCGCGCTTGGTAGTCGCTCTATGGCGGATGTGAAATCCGCCATTTTTTCTTCGCCTAAGCGGCGGCCGCTTTTCAGCCGCGTCAGCCCTGCTCTGTGGCGGTCGCCCGACCCCAGTCCCCCTCCCCATATTGTCTTTAGATGCTGCCGATACAATTTTTCGCGGTTTGCGTGGCGATTGTTTTATCTGATTGTGGTTTTTCCCATCTGTTTAAACAATCACAATGGCGGGCTCTCTCCCTCTTTTTAAATCCATCTTACAGTCTCGGAAACGTTTAGTTCATCAATATTACAAATACGTGTTGCTATTCACGCCGCGTTGTGTCTGCGCGTGCCCGTTTCTTTGTGTGTTTTAATAACGTTTCCGTAGGCCCCGGGAGCTAGTCTCCTTTCGCCGCCGTTGCCTTGACAAGACAGCGTGGCTTTCCGGCTTTAACGGCTGCGAACGCTCAGCGGCTGATTTCGCAAGCGCTTTCTCGGGCGCGGCGTTAGCGCGGACGCTTTGTAACCGGACGCAAGTTAGCGCCGAGGCGGTGGTTTGCGTTGTAATTTCTCGTTCCCGTTTGCGCGCTTGCGTAGAAAGCCGGGACTTCGCCCCGCTTGACGCTCGCTTAACAAACCCCCTTCCCCTGTGTGACCTGTCGGCGCGCCTAGGGGCGCTGAGGGGTGCTGCGCACCCTGGGCACCCCCTGCCTGGAAGAGGTCCCCTCTGGGGGATGTGGGCGCGGGAGATGTCCGGTCCTTAGCGCCATCACAAAAATGGGTTTTAGGGTGGGTCAGTAAGAGGGTGAAAGCGTTTGGAAGTTGCAAGGGGCAGTCCGTGCTTTCAGAGTGAAGCACCGCGGGCAGAGAGAAGCGCACTTAGGGGTCTTTACCACAGGTGTATATAGGATTTGGGGCTTTTGAAGTTACATTGCTCAATGAGATCCCAGTGGAAGTCTAGCATGATATTTATAGGTTAAAGAAAGAAGCACTGATAAATAGGTTGGAGTAGCTGAGGAAATTCCTATTATTAGGACTAGTCCTAATACGAAGTTACCTAGGTCTGTTAACTTTAATTGTAAACCCTAATCTGGTCTGGTGAGATTCTCAGGGAAGTCCTGGTTTCTATGCAGGCGGTTCTCACAGCAGCTTCTCCTTCTTTTGAGTGTGCTGGAATTCTCAAATGATAAAACTCAGACCAGGTCCCGGGGTGAAAGACTCTTCCCTTCCCACGGCCCCCAAATTTTCCCTTTCTATCCTGGTTCATGACCTATGCCTGTTATTTTCTCTGCTACTTTAATTCATGGGGACTCTTTGTTTCCCTTCATTTCGTTCACCCAGATCTCTGCTGTATTGTTGTATGACATCCTTTCATAATATATTTTCTGCCAAACTTCTCATTGGTACTGTTTTAGTTTCCATGTGTGTGAGCATATTTTTCGTTTTGCACATGCATTCCATTAGACTAATAATTTTTGTGTTTTCACTTTGTATAGAGTACTCACTATAATAGTATACTGAATTTTCTCATGTAATTTTCTTCAATTTTTGAGAGATAATCGTTTTCTTCCTTGATTTTCTTAACGTGTCATTTAAACTTAAAGTTTCAAATATTGAACTTGCTACCTTTTTCCTAAAAATAGAATTTCATTTGCTAAAACAAATATTTTAGAAGGAATTTCATAAACTAAATTTTATATTTTAGACTGGAAGAATACCTAACTATTCATGATATAATGTTCCCGGTAAATGTAGTAGATCCTACATAAAGAAAATAAACCAGTCCCAAGAAAGGAAATTGAAAAATAATAAAGATAATAAAACCAATAAATTAAAGACAAAATAAACATAAAATATGGGGAACAGAATCAGCAGAACCTTTTGAAAGGATTATTGAAATGAATAATTTTCTAGTATAATTTATCAAAGAAAAAATGAAGGAAACTCAAATCAGCAATATCACAAACTTTCAAGTAATGTTACTATTTAATAACAGACACTAAAAATCATGAGAAGATATCAGGAACAAAGTTTGGAAATTAAACTTGAAAATTTATATGAAGTGGACCAACAGCTGATAACACATCTATTAATAAAAATATCAAGAGCAGAACTAAATATAAAATTTAGTTTA
>VMDO01030932.1:0-20676 GCA_007922755.1 Pedetes capensis
GAATGATATCTTTTATGTCGTGCCACAACTCTTCTGGTCTCCTGTCATTTGTGTCTAATGCATTAAACCTATTTTTGAGGTGGTCTCTGAACTCAGGTGGGATATACTCAAGGTCATACCGTGGCTCTCTTATACTTGTTCTAATTTTCTTCAGCTTCAGTTTGAACTTGCATATGAGAAGTTGATGGTCTGATCCACAGTCAGTACCTGGTCTTGTTTTGACATTTTGTACAGAGCTTTTCCATCGTCTCTTTGCACATATGTAGTCAATTTGATTTCTGTATGTTCCATCTGGTGAAGTCCATGTGTATAATTTCTGTTTATGATGTTGAAAAAATGCATTTGCAATGAAAAAGTCATTGGTCTGACACAATTCTATCATGTGATCTCCAGCTTCATTTCTGTCACCAAGACCATATTTTCCAACTACTGAGCCTTCTTGTTTGTTTCCAACCTTTGCATTCCAGTCACCAAAGATTATCTGTATGCCTTGATTGCATGTTTCACCTATTTCAGATTGCAGAAGCTGATAGAAGTCTTCCCTTTCTTCATTTGTGGCCTTAGTGGTGGGTGCATAAATTTGAATAATAGTCATATTAACTGGCCTTCCTTGTAGGCATATGGATATTATTCTATCCCTGACAAAATTGTATTTCATGACAGATCTTGATATGTCTTTTTTGATGATGAATGCAACCCCATTTCTCTTTAGTTTATCATTCCCAGCATAGTAGACCATATGATTGTTTGACTCAAAATGGCTTATGCCATTCCATTTTAGCTCACTGATGCCTAGAATGTCAATGTTTATGCACTCCATTTCTCTTTTAACAATTTCTAATTTTCCTAGATTCATACTATGTACATTCCATGTTCTAATTATTAATGGATGTTTACAGTTGTTTCTCCTCATTTTGACAGGGGCCACATCAGCAACTTGAGCACTGTGGGGCTTTACTCCATTTCCATCATCACGGTAGACTCTACTTTGAGGAGGCAATTCTTCCCCAGTAGTCTTTTGAGTGCCTTCAAACTTGGGGGGCTCATTTTCTGGCACTATATCTGACAGTGTTTCTTTGCTGTTTTTAGGGTTTTCAATGGCTAGTTGTTTCAGGAGTGGCTCACCAGGTCCTACTCCCTAGTCTGTCTTAGTCTGGAAGCTCAGCTGAAAACCTGTCCACCATGGGTAACCTTGATCATATCTAAGTTTACAGTAGCAGAGCTCTCAGCCTCATCACATCACACAAGCCCCCACAGTGTGGCAAACTGACAGACATGTGGGGGGATGTTTGTTGTAGAGTACAGAAAATAGAGTGTGTAATTTGAGATGACAAAATGTTTAATACTACTGGTAATAAGAAAGTCTAACAAATATTCGTCCTTCAGGAAAAGAAATAATTACCACAGTGCAGTGTAGAATGAAAGAAAATCATGAGCTACTCATCCAATAGGGGATGAACATCGAGAATGTATAAAGAACTAAAAAATTTAAAAAGAAAAAAAAAATCCAATCAATACATCGGCAAATGAACTGAACATTCACTTTTCAAATGTAGAAGTACAAGGGACCAACAAATTCATGAAACAATGTTCAACATTTTTAGCCATCAGGAAAATGTAAATCAAAACTGCACTGATATTTCATCTCCTCCCTTCAGAATTTCTAACATAAATAAAACAAGAAAGAATAAATGTTGGTGAGAATGCGTGGGAAAAAGGAACCAATATACACTGTTGAAGGGCATGTAAATTAGACTAGCTACTCTTCAAGATAGTATGGAAATTTCTCAAATATCTAGAAAGAGAACTATCATATGATATAACTATACCACTCCTGAAGAAATAAAAGGCAGCATTCAAAAGATATATGCATAATATATGCATACTCATGTTTATTGTCACATTATTCACAATAGCCATGTCATGGAATCAGCCTAGATGTCCATCAACAGGTGAATGAATGAAGAAAACATTGCATGTATACATAAGAGAGTTTTATTCCGCCATTAAGAAGAAGAAGAAAACCATCCTTTCAGGAAAATGGATGGAACTGGAGACTGGAAATCACATTAAACAAAATAAGCCAGATTAAGATAAGTATTGCAGCACCAAGTATCACAGGTTTTCTCTCACTTGTGGAATGTTAAAAAAAAAAAAGGAAAAAATAGACATGATGATAGAGAGGAGATTGTTAGAGAATAGGAAAAGGGACATTGATAGGGAGAGTAAATGTGAGTATTAAAGGGGATAAATATGATCAGACAAATCCAATATTTTATAATGAAAACACACTAATGAAAAATGAATAAGAAAGAAATGATCATGTTGATGAATATCTACATTTAGGGAAAGTTGTGTAATAAAATCATTGGAGGAGAGCCCTAGATAGATTGAGAGATAAACCAGGAAAAAGAACAATATTCATTTATTGCAATAATCAAAAATTAAGTATTGGAGAGAATGGCAGTTAACCAGCAGCCAAATACATCTAAGGAATGATTAAAAGTAACTTAAGCGTACAGAGATCATTGTAATGGTAAGACATCCTGGCTGGTACTTACATGCTAATATTCATACTTGTGTTCTAATAAATAAGATGTTTGTTTTAATGACTAAAATACGGATAATAACTTTGAACAGGCAAAGAGAGATGTAGGGAATGCCTGCCTTACTGGAGAGTTGGGGAAAATGTCACAATTTGCAATGTAATTCTTATACAGACTTCCAGAGTTATTACACATTCCATGGTTTGTCATATGACTCCCTTTCACTTCAGACACAAGCCACAAGGTTAGGGCTGCTCAGGTTGCCCTCACTTCTGTCATATGATGATAAATTTGAGAGTTCTTTTGACCCTCTCAATTTCAATAATCAGTACAGCTAACTCACAGAACTTATTCGAGTGCTATTTAAATTAAATTTTATTATAAATATGTAAATCAGGAATCATCTAAAAGAGATCTTATGGATTCTCAAGTACAGACTGTCCTGTTCCTATTGTGCAAGGGAAATCAGGTTATATCATCTTCCTGGCACATGAAAACATTCACTAGGAGGAAGCTCAACTGAGCTCTGATATTTAAAGTATTACAGGGCTTTCCTTACATGATTGGTTGGGTCATTGGCCACAGAACAGAACTCAATTTCTAGCTCCCTTGCCTTCCTCAGATATCAAGATGATATCATGGAGTTCAAAGCCTCAATGCTGTAATCACATGGTTAGTCATTCCGGCTAGGCCTTCATGCTGAAACTTTCTAGGATCTTGGCATGAGCCAGCTCTCCTGAAATAAGCTGAGGCATAATTCCAAGGATCCACTATGAATTATTAAAGCTCTATCATTTGGGAAAACTCCAAGAGTTGAAAATTCCTATCTCAAAAACTGGAGTCCATGATCAGATAAAGAACATTCTTACTACAAAACACTACTTAAGAGAGCTTTTTGATGTGGCATGACTCAAAATGAAGAGAAACAACTGTAAATATCCACTAACAATTGGACATGGAAATTATGTAGTATGAATCTAGGAAAATTATAAAGCATTAAACCAGAAATGTAGCCCATCAATGTTGACATTCTAGGCATTGCTGAGCTAAAATGAAATGGTATGGGCCATTTTGAGTCAGATAATCATATGGTCCTTCATGCAGAGTATGATAAAATAAAGAGAAATGGGATTGCCTCCATCATCAAAAAAGACATCTCAAGATCTATCCTGAAGGACAATACTGTCAGTGATAGAATAATATCCATATTTCTAAATGAAGGCCACTTAATATGAATATTATTCAAATTTATGCACCCACCACTAAGGCCACACATGAAGAAAGGGAAGATTTTTACCAGCTTTTACAATCTGAAATGGATGGAATATGTAGTCAGGATATACTGATAATTACTGATAAATGGAATGCAAAAGTTGCAAACAAAGAAGAAGGCTTGGTAGTCAAAAAGTATGACCTGGGTGACAGAAATGATGCTGGAAATTGAATGAGAGAATTTAGTCAGGTCAATGACCTTTTCATGGCAAATATATTTTTTCACCAACATAAACAGAGATTGTACACATAGACTTCACCAGATGGAACACACAGAAATCAAATTGACTACAAACGTGGAAAGACACAATGGAAAAGCTCTATATCAAATGTCAGAACAAGACCAGTTGCTGATTGTGGATCAGACCATCAACTTCTCATATGCAAGTTCAAACTAAAACTGAAGAAAATTAGAACAAGTGTATGAGAGGCAAGGTATAACCTTGATTATATCCCACCTGAGTTCAGAGACTACGTCAAGAACAGGTTTAATGCATTAGATACAAATGATAGGAGACCATATGAGTTGTGGCATGACATCAAAAACATCATATATGAGGAAAGCAAAAGGTTATTAAAAAGACAGGAAAAACAAAAAAGATAAAATGACATGTCAAAAGAGACTCTGAAACTTGCCCTTAAATGTTGAGCAAATAAAGTAAAAGGAAGACATGAGGAAGTTGAGAAAATAAACAGAAGATTTTATAGGGCAGCTTAAGAAGATAAAACCAAACATTTCAATGCAAAGAGCTGGAGACAGAGAACCAAAAGAGAAGAACATGCTCTGTTTTTCTCAAAGTTAAGTAATTGGAGAAAAAAATTCAAGCCTCACATGGCAATAGTGAAAGATTCTACAGGGAAAATATTAAACTATGTAGGAAACATTGAAAAAAGATGGAAGGAATACACAGAGTCATTATACAAAAAAGATTTGGTGGATGACCCACCATTTCAAGAGGTTGCATATGATGAGGAAACAATGGTACTGAAGGATGAAATGGAAGCTGCCTTGAAAAAAAATGGTGAAACATAAGACTCTAGGAATTGGTGGAATACCAATAGAGATGTTTCAACAAACAGATACAGCACTGGAGGTGCTAACTAGTCTATGTCAAGAGACTTGGAAAACAGCTACCTGCCAACTGACTGGAAGAAATAGATATTTATGCCTCCTCTCAAGAAAAGAGATCCAACTGAATGTGGAAACTATCCAATGATATCATTACCATTGAATGCAAGCAAATTTTTGCTAAAGATCATTCAAAAGTGAATGCAGCAATATATAGATAGGGAACTGCCAGAAAATCAAGACTCATTCAGAAGAGGATGTAGACCAGGAACATCATTGCTGATGTTAGATTTATATTAGTGAAAGCAGAGAATACCAGAAAGGTGTCTGTTTATGTTTTATTTATTATGCAAAGGCATTTGACTGTGTGGATCATAACAAATTATGGATAACACTGTCAAGAATGGGAATACCAGAACATTTTATTGATGAAGAATCTGGACATCGGCCAGGAGGCAGTTGTTCAAACAGAACAAGGAAACACTGCTTGGTTTAAAGTTGAGAAAGGTGTGTGTCAGGGCTGTATCCTTTCACTGTACCTCTTCTATTTCTATGCTGTATACAGAATCCCAGAAGCTGGACTTTATGAGGAAGAATGTGGCATCATGATTGGAGGAAGACTCATTAACAACCTGTGTTATGCAGATGACAGAACTCTACCTGCTGAAAGTAGGATTTGAAACATTTACTGATGAAAATCAAAGAACATAGCTTTCAGTAGGGATTGTGACTTAACATCAACAAAACAAAAATCCTTATATCTGAATCAGTGAGCAACTCTTTATGATAAATGGAGAAAAGAATGAGGTTACCCAGATTTTGTTTTACTTCATTCTACAATCAACACACATGGAAGCAGCAGTCCAGAAATCAAAGGACACATGTCATTGGGAAAAGATGTTGTAGAGACCTCTTTAGAGTGTTGAAAAGTAAAAATGTCACATTAAAGATGAAGGCAGGCCTTACTCATATTATGGTATTTCTACTCACATCATATGGGTGTGAAAGGGGGACATTGAACAAGGGAGACAGGGGAAGAACTGATGCTTTTGAATTATGGCAGTGGAGATAAATATTGAATATACCATGGTCTGCCAAGAGAACTAACAGGTTTGTCCTAGAGGAAGTGCAACCAGAGTGCTCCTTAAAAGCAAGGATGTCTTGACTGCACCTTATGTATTTTGGACATGTAGTCATTAGTGACCAATTTCTGGAGAAGGTGGAGATTATGTTTGGCATGTCAGTGAAAAAAAGGATAACTCACCACTAGATGGATTGACCCAATGTCTGTAAAAATGGGCCTAAACATGAATAAGATTGTGGGCCTGGCTGAGAGTCAGGGAGTGTTTCATTCTGTTGTATATAGCATCACTATGAGTCAGACCAGATGCGACAGCACCTAACAACAATAAGAACATATGGAAATTTGTTCTTATGGGAGACCCTGGCTTTCACATTAAAAGTGTGAGAAGGTTTAGCATAAGCAGAATTTTTTGGTGCATCATCTCCAGAATATACTTTGGCAAGGTTTCAGGCTGTAAGAGATATCAGGAAGCAGACAACATAGTTGTATCAGGACTTGGTACAAGAGATGAGGAGTATGGGAATTGGACATATGGTTATCAATTCATATCCCTTTAAAGAGAATAAGATTAAAATTGATGGTTTTAAACAAAAAAATAAGTGGCACCATCTGTAAATATTGACCAGGAGCACACATAGTTCTCAGGCTCCATTTCAATAGGCGCCAAAGTTGTTACAGAGTGTGAAATAGGTTTGAAGTCATAAATAGTGGATGATGGTAAACCAGTCATTTTAATCTATTGAGTGGCCCAGGAAAAGCAAAATGTTCCCCTCCCACTTGCTGTAGTAGAACTACTACTTTGATTCTTACAACTTAAATTAATTTTTGAACTTCATATATAGGAATCCTAAGCTTAATTTTATTTGTATATGCCCTCTTGCACACAAAAGTAAATCTTTAAATATTTCAAATAACATAACTTTGCTTAATGATTTATAGTATACAAAATATTTCAGTATAGTTATGCATCACCTTAAGAGCAGAGACATGCTCTGAGAAAATGTGTAGTTATATAGTCTCATCATTTTGCGAAAAGTGTACTGTGCTTTTATACAATCCAAGATGCCTACATCACTAGGGCAAATAATCTTATAGGATAATTGTGTATTGATGATCTTTCACTAGCTGAAACATCATTATGTGGTATGTGATTGCATATCATTTTGTTTTTAGTGTCAAACAAAAGTATGGCTCTTTGCCCACTTATGGTGATAGAATAATAGTGTCTGGTCCCACAGTAGGTCATAGCTACCAAATCATTAAATCCTGATTTAGATGCATATTTCTCAGTATATAATTCCCCTCCTCTTTGCATTAACTCACAGTGTCTCTCTATTTGTAATGAAAAGCTTGTTTTATGTAAACATATATTCATGACCCAGTTATAATATCTAAATTATACTAAACCAACTCATAGGGTTTTCAATGGCTGATTTTTTTCTTTTTGGAGGAGAGTGGGTTGCCAGGTCCTTCTCCCAAGCCTAGAACACCTGGGGTTCCCAGGCAGTCTCCCATCTAAGAACTAGCCAGGCCAGACCCTGCCTAGCTTCCAAGATCTGAGGGGATTGGATGCCACAGTGGTATGGCTGTATTCTATGTCTTATAGGGGAGTGAGAAGTTTAGATAAACTGTCTCTTCAATACTTCCTGATCTTTTTACTTTTCCTTTGATTCACATATATTCTTGATGGATTTTTGCATCATTATGCCATAGGAGGAGCTTGGGTTTTGCTCAGTTGGTAGAATGCTGCTCTGCCCTTTTTGAGGATCCAGGTTCAAGCCCCAGCACTGCAAAAATGGGAGAAGTATATTACAATCCACTCTCAAAAACAATCCTGAAACAATCAGCAATTGCAAATGCTATGAGGGTCGCTATAATTTGGACATGACTCAAAGGCACTAATAACAACAACCTAATTTCAAAAGGAAAAGAAAGAAAAAACAGTAATATTATTAAATTAAATAATATTAGTAAATACTATTAAAAACACAGTAATATTATCAACTGAAAAAAACAATTAGAAATGAAATTAAAAGTTGAGAGCTTGACATTATTCAAATTTTTTCTTTCCTCCTAATGACTATATCATATTTTCTCATCTAATTTTTTTCTAATCCTCAGGCTTCTTCTATAAATATATCATAATAGATAAGGCATCTTAAGAGAGCAATTCACTTCAAAATCCACTAAGCAAGTCTTTTAGGCTCAGTCTCTAGCTGTATTACAGCTCTGATCCTTATGACCCTTCAAAATGTCTTTCCAAGGAGTTAATAGAGAACAGATGTTTCCTGAGGTAACAGCTGTTACAATTAGAGGAATGGAGAAAATTGGCAAATGGAGATCATAGAAATCTTTTAAATATATCATCCAATTCCTTAAAAACCAGCAAGAAGTTTTGGAAAAGTCAGAAAAGATGCACAAGCATGTGTGCTCGAAGATTATATATATATATTCATTAAAAATACTTTGAGAAAACAATTTTCATTAAATAGTCTCACATTTTAATTTTAAATAGTCCTGTGATCATAATTATGGAGAAAACAAACCTTTCTATACTGCAAAAATAAAGTTCAGTTTTGTTGAATTTTCAAGTTTTTATCTCTTCATTTTTATTAGAATCAACAATATTTTCCTGATGGCTTAATATGTCCCAAATCTAATGAGGCAAAATTCAATAAAAAAAAATGCATTTCTCTAAACCAAGGCCTAGAACTTCTTCTTTTCTTTTCTTTTCTTTTCTTTTCTTTTCTTTTCTTTTCTTTTTGTCACTATGAAGACACGTGAACATGACATGAGGTGGCTGCTACCAAAGCTAATGTAGAAATTAATGTCCCTGACAAGGAAGCCAAGTTTTAAAAAGAAGAGATATTTGGCCTCAGTCTTGAAGAATGGATGAAAACAAAGGAGATAAAATGAAGAAAATCTTACCACAGGAAATCCTGAACATTATAGAGTCATGAAAACACATTATATGTTAGAAAATGGGCACAATGTGAGAGCTAGAGAGAAAAAGAGCAATTATTAAATAGTAGTGGGCATCAGAATCATCTAGAATTCATTAAAAATGCATCTACATAGGCCCTGTTCTGGATATTCTCATCCAAGATGTCTTAGATGGTATTTGGTATCTTCATGTTACTAAGCACTTCTTGTTTATCTGGTGAAGTTGATGCAGGAGTGCAGACCACATTTTAAGAGATGTTTCCTTCCTTCCTTCCTTCTTTCTTTCCTCCCTTCCTTCCATCCTTCCTTCCTTCCTTTCTTTTCTACTTCCTTTCTTTCTCTGTTTAATTCTTTTGTTGCAGTACTTGAGGGTTGAACACAGGGCCTCATACATATTTTGCAAGTGCACCTTCAGCCCACTTATTATTATTATTATTACATTTTTGGAGATAGTTTTTAGGTAAATTACACAGGCTGCCTCAGGTCTCAAACTGTCCATCTTCCTGCTACAACCTCAAAAGTCACTGGGATTAGAGGCTTGTGCCACTCTGCTTAGCAAGAGATGTTACTTTAAATGGATGCTTCTTGAAGTGTGGTTATAGACTAGCATCACCAAAATCACTACTTGAAAAGTTGTTATGAATACCAACTCTTGTACCAACTCCAAATCTTCAGGAATTCTTGGGATGGAGTTGGGCTCTTTGTATTTTAACAATCCACTCAAGTAAGTCTGTTGCATCATAAAGTTTGAGAACTGTTGCCTTAATTTGTACAAATACATTAGGAGTCCTTTGTCCAGGAACTGTTACCTATTATGACCTCAAAGTGAATCTCATTTAATATTCCACACTGAATACTAACTACTATTGGCAATCTTCAGATAATATAGACAAATAAAATCAGTACCACCCATGAAAATCAAACCATTCCTGATTGTGGTGGTCATTCTAGTGTCTGATTCTACATTCAGTACCTAACTTTATGAGACATAAATGCGGATTCTGATCCAGTTTGAAGTAATATGAAAGAACATCCCCAAAATATTTCCTGAATTATGACTCTCCATCTGGAGAACTTGCATGCTCCTGCATAATTTTATCAAATTTATCAAATTTTTCAGATTATTAGTGGAGTTTGTTGTAATAGGATCTTATGTGAAATCATTTGGCACAGACTAGTTAATGAGTGCTCAGTCCAAGTTTTAGAACATAAACAAGAAATCCCTTTAATGTGAATCAAAGGAGTTGAGGAAACATTGGAATTTAAGTTTTAGAGTTTTTATTCATAGCCTTCCAATAAATGCATAAGCCTGTCAATTTATAAAGAATTTTTATATTTGTTTCCTTGTGTACTGGGTGAAATTTTGATTTTTGTCCTTTCTTAACTATGGAGAATAGGTGCTTGCCTTGTATGAAATTACACTTTCAATAACATGAGAATGTGGATCCCCTCTGTTTTCATCTTGAATTTGATGTATTAAAACCAAGATTTGAGAAGCATTATTTCTCATCAAAAGAATTATAAAATAGCAAATATTTCTAATTGTTTTCCTTTCTACAATAAAGGCATATGCAGTTTTCTGTTGCTTCTCAATGGAAGACATGATAGAAATCTCCAAATGTTATTTTAAAACACTCTTAAAAGGATAAGCATTTGTCTTTGTCTTCTTCTTTCCCCCTATTATTATTCTTTGTCTTAAACACCTACTGGTCAAATACTGACTTTTTGGAGGAAGGAAGAGGGTGTGTTTAGTTTGTGTTTCTCAGAAAGTATTTCTGAATTACTTTTCCAAATGCCACATTCAATGATTTTCATAGCATATTTGTGGAGAATTTGTGTGCTTCTATGGCAAAACACCTGACAGAAACAATTTATGCAATGGAAGATTTATTGGGGCTCATGGTACAGAAGATTTCAGTACATAGAGGCAGGACAGGCATGCCAGCAGGACATTAGGCAAGACCTGTAGTGTAGCATCACACATCATGGCAGTCAATAAGTAGAAAGATATTACTGGAACCAAGGGTCAAGTTAAAACTTCCAACAACCATCCCCAGTGACCCAGTTTGACAAGACGAGTCCTATTTCCCAAATTTCCATAGCCTCCCAGGACAGTGCTACTGGCTGTTGACTGAACATCCAAACATAAGCCTTTTGGGCGACATTTTAGATTCAACCCATAGCACACAGTAATAAAATATGTTATGCTGTTGTTAGGTGCCGTTGAGTCAGGTCCAACTCATAACAACTCTAAGTACAGTGGGTCAAAACACTACCCAATACTGTGCCATACACATGATCTTTTTATATCTGAGTCCACTGTTGCAGACACTGTGTTTCTTCTCATTTTGAGTCCTACCATATCAGCAAAATGAGGTTCCAGGAGCTTTACACCACTCCTGTCATTAAGGTTGATTCTACTTTGAGGAAGCATCTCTTCTGGATTCGTTTCTTGAACCCTCTCCAACCTGGGGAGCTCTCAGGCACTATATTTGACAGTGCTTGTCTTCTGTTCTTAGGGTTTTCAATGGCTAATTGTTTCAAGAGTAGGCTGCTGGGTCCTTCTCCATAATCTGTCTTAGTCTGGAAGGTCAGTTGAACCCTGTCCACAATGGGTGGCCCTGTTAATATCTGTAATTCAGGTGGCATAGCTTTCAGCACCACAGCAACAAACATGCAAGCAAACACAGCATGAAAAGCTGACAGACATGCGGGGCCAAGTATGCAACAGAACTATAGAAAATTCTATGTTCTCTACTTTTATTTATTTACTTTTTTACTGTTCATTGATTTACTACCAGCTATATTGCATTGTTTTTAGAAATAGGAAGAAGGAAAAGAATGAATAAAGCAAGATTCCTGTAATCTGCAGCTCACAAACTTCAGGAAGATATAAACACTTCCGTGTTGTTGTTGTTGTTAGGTGCCGTCAGGTTTGTATCTAACTCATAGCAACCCTGATAGGGTTTTCAATGGCTGACTATTTCGGGATTGCCTTGGGAGTGGATTGCCAGGCCCTTCTCCCATTTTTGCGGTGCTGGGAATTGAACTCAGGACCTCAGAGACTGTAGCGCAGCGCTCTACCAACTGAGCTAAATCCCAGCCCTACACTTCCGTAGGTATCTTAAAAATAGAGGTCAGAAAATAATGTATGTATTCAAATTATAACTCTCATATATTAAATTTCAAATTATTTGGAAGCCAGGGTGTAAGCAGATGTGTTATCATCTCTTCATATTTTATATACATCATACTATTGACTATGATCAAAGAAGAAAGTGATTTGCTTTGGCTTTCTATATGGTTAACAATACATTATCTCTCCCCTAAGATCATTAACGTAGACACTGTTTCACTGTTATTCAAAAGGACATGGATATTTGGTATGCATGCAGTACATATCATGCATTCTTATTGGTGCAGACAGACAGGTGAAATGCATGATTGCAACTGGGGAATTAAAGCAAGAGAGATGATTTGGACTGAATGAGAGTTAAGAATGGCTGATAATGAGTAACAGGAGGAAAATGAAGGTGGACTAAAAGGTGGAAGCCAACTACCATTTATGTTTTAATGTTGACATTTACAAACTCTGACTATTTCTTCCTATAGACAAAGATCTCTATGTTTGCTCATTATATCTTCATTCTATTTTGACGTTTTCTATCATCACTTGTAAAAAGAAAACTGCATATTTTGCACACAGCAGAAGAAATTAGGAAAAATATTGATAACCAGCTTCATGTTTCATAGAGATTCCAGAAAACAACCTGCCAGTTAATGTGTTTTATTCAAAGCTCAGAATCAAAGTGAAAAAGTATTTCTACTTATTTGGATGATAACACTCATTTTTACATATTTATTAAATAAAGATGCAGCTAATTTTTTGCACTGAGTTAAATATTGCCCTACACATTGGTGACACAAAAGTGAATAAGACACAATCTACATTACTGGGAAACTTGAGGTCTTGGGATGGAGGACATCTGGTCCTCCCTACCAAAGACCTTGTTTACAATGGAGTAAAGATTCCACTTAAACTACAAAGCCCCAGAGCTACACACAGAGGGAATAAAGATGCAATAGGAAGATAGAGCTAAAGAGTATTACAATTTTTTTCTCTCTTTTTAAGGCTCTATTATCTAACTAAGGATTGGAGTTTAGCTCAGTTGGTACAGTGCTGCTCTGTGGGCTCAGAGGCCCTGAGTTTGATCCCAACACCACCAAAAAGAAAAAAAAAAAAAAAGAAGAAGAAGAAGGAGGAGGAGGGGGGTGGGCAAGGACAAACTGGCAGCTCACTCCTGAAACAATCTCAAAATAATTAGCCATAGAAAATCCTATAAATTTTAGAGAAGCACTGACATAGTGCCAGGCATGGCATAGTATAAGGTAGTGTCTTGTTTTGTTGTACATACAGTCATTATGAGTCAGACTCAACTGGACAACAACTAATAACAACAACAACACTTTCTAACATAGTAATTTGACTTTCAAAATGATTTATTAGAAACAATACCAATGTAGAAGGAAAGCAATGACAGTTATTATCAATCTTGTATGAATTTATAAAAGCAAGTTATCAACTTTGTTATTGTCGTTTGGTGCTGTTGAGTTAGATCTGATTCACTGTTGTTAGGTGCCATTGAGTCTAGTCCGACTCATAGCAATCCTATGTACAGCAGATCAAAACACTTACCGATTCTGTGTAAGGCACACGATCTTATTTATGCTTAAACCTATTGTTGCAGCCACTATATAAATCCATCTGGTGGAGGGTTTTCCTCTTTTGTGTCTACCTCCTACTCTCCCAAACAAGATGTATTTCTCTTAGGATTGATAACTCCTGACTACATGTCCGAAATATGTAAGATGCAGTCTGGCTATTCTTGCTTCCTAGGAGCACTCTGGTTGTACTTCTTCTAGGACAGACCTGTTGGTTTTTTTGGCAGTCTATGGGATATTCAATAGACATCTCCAGGACCACAATTCAAAAGCATCAATTCTTCTCCTGTCTCCTTTGTTCAATGTCCAGCTTTCACAACCATATGATGCCACTGAAAATACCATGGCATGAGTCAGACACACCTTCGTCTTCAATGTGACATCTTTGCTTTTCCATAATCTAAGGAGATCTTTAGCCACAGCTTTTCTTAGAGCAATGTGTCTTTTGACTTCTTGACTGCTGCTTCCATGGGTGTTGATTATAGAGCCAAGCAAAGCAAAATCTTGGACAACCTCAATCTTTTCTCCATTTATTGTGAAGTTGTGTGCTGACCCAGTCGTAAGGATTTTTGTTTTGTTGATGTTCAGTCGTAACCCATATTGAAGGCAGTGATCTTTGATCTTCATCAGTAAATATTTTAAATCCTCTTCACTTTCAGCCAGCAGAGTTATGCTGTCTGCATAACACAGGTTGTTAATGAATCTTCCTCCAATCCTGATGCTGCGTTCTTCCTCATAAAGTCCAGCTTCTCGGATTATTTGGTCAGCGTATCAGTTGAAGAGATAGGGTGAAATTATACAGCCCTGACACACACCTTTCTCAACTTTAAACCACTCAGTGTTTCCTTGTTCTATTTGAAAAACTGCCTCCTGCTTCATGTACAGATTTCTCATGAGTACAATTAGGTGCTCTGGTATTCCCATTTTCCGAAGTGTTATCCATAATTTATTATGATCCACACAGTCAAATGCCTTTGCACTGTCAATAAAACATAAATAGACATCTTTCTGATATTTGCTTTCAGCTAATATCCACCTGACATCAGCAATGATGTCCCTGTTTCCCCACCCTTTTCTGAATCCCGCTTGATTTTCTGGTAATTATCTGTCTATATATTGCTGCAGTAGCTTTTGAATGTTTATTAGGTGTCCTTGAGTCATTTCTGAATAATAGTGACCCTCATAGGGTTTTCAATGGTTGATTGTTTTGGGATTGCCTAGGGAGTGGATTGCCACATCCTTTTCCCATTTTTGTGATGCTGGGAATTGAACCGGGGACCTCAGAGACTGCTGATCAGTGCTCTACCAACTGAACTAAATCCCAGCCCTGATCTGATTCATAGCAATAATATATACAACATAATGAAACACTCTCTGACACTGCCAGGACTGACATAATGTCAGTGCTTTTCTACTATTCATAGAGGTTTCAATGGCAGACTGTTTCAAGTGTGGATTGCCAGGTCCTTCTCCCTAGCCTACAGCACCTAGTATTCCCAGGCAGTCTTCCATCCAAAGACTAACCAGGCCAACCCAGCTTACTTTCTGAGATCAGGTGTGATCAAATGCCAGGGTGCTATTATTATATATTATTATATATATGGTGCTATTATTATAAATTATCAATTTATAAGACACAGGTAATGATGCTTTATCCATCATGTGTCAAATAGATGACATTACATATTATAATGTTGTTGTTAGATGCTCTCCAGTCATGGTGATCCTCACAGGGTTTTCAATGGATGATTATTTTGGGATTACTTCAAAAGTAGATTGCCATATTCTTCTTCTATTTTTGTGGTGCTAGGGATCAGAGGGCCTTAGACAATACATAGCACCACTCTACCAGCTGAGGTAAACCCCAGCATTATGTATCATAATAGTGCTTTGTAAATACCATGATCAATTCAATTATTTAGTATTTCCAATAAGAAAAGACTAACACAAAATAGCATTTCTGTTTGTTAACATTTCCTCTTTTTTTCATAAGTTTTATAAAATATAATTTTGTTAAGTACCTTAGATATTCTTTGTGTGTGTGTGTGTGTGTGTGTGTGTGTGTGTGTGTGTGTGTGTGGTATTGGAGGTTGAACCCAGGGTCTCACGCTTGCATGCTTTGCAAGTGCTGGACCTCTGAGCTACACCCTCAGCCCATATGTTTACCTTTGTGAGACAGGGTCTCTTTCAGTTACTCAGACTGGTTCTGGTCTTCAACTTGCGATCCTCCTGCCTCTGCCTCCAGAGCTGCTGGGATTACGGCATGCACCACCATGCCTGGCTTCGTTAGGAATTCTTGAGATGAGAACATATAAAGAATTACATCTATTATATGATCCAGCTACCTCACTTTCTGTGTCTATGTCCAAAGCAAATGATATTAGCATTACAAGGAGATCCCTTGATAACCACATTTATTACTCCAAAATTCATAGTGTTAAGATATGAAGTTAATTTAGATGCACATCAACAGAAGAATAAGTATTGAAAATGTGGCATATATGTCCAATAGAATGTTATTCATCCATAGAAACAATGACAATTTACAACAAAATGGACAGAACTGTAGGACATTATGTTAAGAGGCATAAGCCAGACACACAAAGAAAAAATATATGTTCTTTCTCATACATGGATACTAAAAAGTAGACTATGTGAATGTAAAAAGGGTTTACTAGAGAGTGGAAAGGATGGGGCAGAAATGAGGTACAGAGAATTTGGATAACAGACTCCAAAACATAGATAAATAGTAATAATTTCTCATATTCTTAGCACCATGGAGTGATTATAATTCATATAACTAATATACATTTTTTGTCTTCTCAAGCTGCCTTTTGAAATATTCTGTTTAGTTCCTTAACTTCATTATGTCTTCCTTTTACTTTGGCTGCTCGACTTTCAAGGGCAAGTTCAGGCATCTCTTTTGACATATAATTTGGTCTTTTCTTTTTTTCCTGTCTTTTTAATAGCCTTCTGCTTTCTTCATGAATGATATCTTTTATGTCATGCCACAACTCATTTGGTCTCCTATCATTTGTGTCTAATGCATTAAACCTGTTCTTGAGGTGGTCTCTGAACTCAGGGAGATTATACTCAAGGTCACACTTTGGCTCTCATACACTTGTTCTAATTTTCTTCAGTTTCAGTTTGAACTTGCATATGAGAAGTTGATGGTCTGATCCACAATCAGCAACTGGTCTTGTTCTGACATTTGAGATAGAGCTTTTTCATTGTCTCTTCCCACATTTGTAGTCAATTTGGTTCCTGTATGTTCCATCTAGTGAAGTCCATGTGTATAATCACTGTTGATGTTGGTCAAAAAATGTATTTGCAATGAAAAGGTCATTGGTCTGACAAAATCCTTTCAATGGATCTCCACCATCATTTTTTCCACCAAGGCCATGTTTTCCAACTACTAAGCCTTCTTCTTTGTTTCCAACCTTTGCATTCTTCACCAGTAATTACCAGTACATACTGATTGCATGTTTGCATGTTTGATCTATTTCAGATTGCAGAAGCTGGTAGAAATCTTCCCTTTCTTCACTTGTGGCCTTAGTAGTGGGTGCATAAATTTGAATAATAGTCATATTAACTGGCCTCCCTTGTAGGTGTATGGAAATTATTCTATCACTGACAGCATAGTATTTCAGGAGAGATCTTCAGATGTCTTTTTTTGATGATGAATGCAACCCCATTTCTCTTTAGTTGATCATTCCCAGAATAGTAGACCATATGATTATCTGACTCAAAATGGCCCATGCTGGTCCATTTTAGCCCACTGATGCCTAGAATGTCAATGTTTACATGTTCCATTTCTCTTTTAATGACTTCTAATTTTCCTTGATTCATATTATGAACATTCCATGTTCCAATTATTAATGGATATTTGCAGTTGCTTTTCCTAATTTTGAGTCATGCCATATCAGCAAATCGAGGTCCCTGGGGCTCTACTCCATTTCCATCATCAAGGTAGACTGTACTTTGAGGAGGCAACTCTTCCTAAGTAGTTTTTTGAGTGCCTTCCAACATGGGGGGCTCATTTTCTGGCACTATATTTGACAGTGTTTCTTTGTTATTCATATGGTTTTCAAAAGCTAGTCCTTAGTGCCTTCTCCCTAGTCTGTCTTAGTCTGGAAGCTTAGCTGAAACCTGCCCACTATGGGTGACCCTGCTGATATCTGAGATAACAATGGCATAGCTTTCAGCCTCATTGCAACACACAGTCCTTGCACTATGGCAAATTGAAAGACATGTGGGGGAAGAACAAACTCTGTGTTTTTCAGACTTAAGGAAGTGCAGAAAAAGATTCAAGCCTCAAGTGGCAATAGTGGAAGATTCTATAGGGAATAAATGAAATAATGCAAAAAGTAGATGGAAGTAGATGGAAGGAATACACAGAGTTGTTAAACAAAAAACAATTGGTAGATGACCAATCATTTCAAGAGGTTGTATATGAAGAAGAACCAATGTTATTGAAGGATGAAGTGGAAGTCGCCTTGAAAGAACTGGTGAAACAAAAAGCTCCAGGAATTGATGGGGTACCAATAGAGATGTTTCAACAGCCAGATGCAGCACTGGAGGTGTGAACATGTTTATGCCAATAGATTTGGAAAACAGCTAGCTGGCCAACTGACTGGTAGAGTTTCATTTGGGTACCCCAAAAAGGGGACCTAACGGAATGTGGAAACTAACAGACAGTATCATTAATATCATACACAAGCAAAATTTTACTAAGGTTCATTCAAAAGCGCTTGCAGCACTATATAGACAGGGAATTGTAGGAAAATCAAGCAGTTTTCAAAAGAGGGACAGGAACCAGTGACATCATTGCTGATGTCAGGTGGATATTAGCTGAAAGCCAAGAATATCAGAAAGATGTCTATCTATGTTTTGTTGACTATGTAAAGGCATTTGACTATATGGATCATAGCAAATTATGGATAACACTTCAAAAAATGGGAATACCATAGCACCTAATTATACTCATGAGGAACCTGTACATGAACCAGGAGGCAGTTGTTTGAATAAGACAAAGAAACATTGCCTGGTTTAAAGTTGAGAAAGGTGTGTGTCAGGGCTGTATAATTTCACCCTATCTCTTCAACTGATACGCTGAGCAAATAATCCGAGAAGCTGGACTTTATGAGGAAGAATGCGGCATCAAGATTGGAGGAAGACTCATTAACAACCTGCATTATGCAGATGACAGGACTCTGCTGGCTGAAAGTAAAGAGGATTAAAAACATTTACTGATAAAGATCAAATATCATCGCCTTCAGTATGGATTGTGACTGAACATCAACAAAACAAAAATACAACTGGGTCAGTATGAAACTTCACAATAAATGGAGAAAAGTTTGAGGTTGTCTGTGATTTTGCTTTGCTTGGCCCTATTATCAACACCCATGGAAGCAGCAGTCAAGAAATCAAAAGACTCGTTGCTTTGGGAAAAGCGGTGGCATGAGATTTCTTTAGAGTATTGAAAAGGAAAGATGTCACATTGAAGACAAAGATGCGTCTGACTCATGCCATGGTATTTTCAGTCACATCATATGGTTGTGAAAGCTGGACATTGAACAAGGGAGACAGGAGAAGAATTGATGCTTTTGAATTATGATGCTGGAGACAACTATTGAGTATACCATGGGCACCGAAAGAACCAACAGGTCTGTCCTAGAAGAATTGCAACCTGAATGCTCCCTGGAAGCAAGGATGGCTAGTCTGCATCCCACATATTTTGGACACGTAGTCAGGAAAGACAAATCCCTGGAGAAAGACATCATGTTTGGGAGAGTTGCCAGTCAGTGAAAAAAAGGAAAACCCTCCACCAGATGGATTCACACAGTATCTGCAACAGTAGGCTTAAACATAAATAAGATCATGTGTCTGGCACAGAATCGGGAAGTGGTTTGATCTGCAGTACATAGAGTTGCTATGAGTCAGACTTGATTTGATGGCACCTAACAGCAACAAGCCTGCAGCGGTAGCCCTGTGGCATCCGATCCCATCAGATTTCGGAAGCTAAGCAGGGTCGGGCCTGGTTAGTACCTGGATGGGAGACCGCCTGGGAAGACCAGAAGCTGTAGGCTTGGGAGAAGGACCTGGCAACCCCCTCCCAAAAATCAATCTGCCATTGAAAACCCTATGAACAGCAGAGAAGCACTGACAATAGTGTTTCCCCTGTTGTACAGAGGGTCACTATGAGTCGGATACCGACTCAACTGCACCTAACAACAGCAGCAACAACAACAGCTATACATTTTGGGCTGGGTTTTAGCTCAGTTACTAGAGTGCCATTCTGCAGTCTCTGAGGTACTGAGTTTGATTCCCAGCACCTCAGCAAAAATGAGAGGACATTGCAATACATTCCCAAAGTAATCCCAAAAGAGTCATACATTGAAAACCCTATAAGGATTACTATTAATAGGACATGACTGGATGGCAGCTAACAACAGTAACTGTACATTTTATGAATAACTAGAAGAAAGGGGCTCAAGGTTCTCAAACATAAAGTAATGATAAGGTATGGAAGCAACAACTGCCCAGATTTGATCAGTACATATTAATACATATTGAAATATCTCAATATATCTCAAAATTTATAAAACTATAAAATACTACTTAAACATTAAAAAAAATCTGTTGTTGTTAGATGCCATCAATTCAGGTCCATGACTCATAGCTACCCTATGTACAACAGATGAAACACTCCCCAACACTGTGCCATGCCCAGCATGAATGTCAGTGTTCTCTGTAATTCATAGGGTTTTCAATGGTGGATTGTTTTGGAGAGTGGATTGCCAGATCTTCCTCCCACGCATATAGCACCTGGTATTCTCAGGCCACTGTAACCTTAGACATGAGCAAGGTTACCCAAGGTGGACAGGTTTTCAGCTGAGCTTCCAGACTAAGACAGACTAGGGAGTAGGACCTGGCGAGCCACTCCCGAAACAACTAGCCATTGAAAACCCTATGGATAGCAAAGAAACACTGTCAGATATAGTGTCTGAAAATGAGGCCCCCAGGTTGGAAGGCACTCA
>VMDO01030933.1:0-20694 GCA_007922755.1 Pedetes capensis
TTGTGTGTTGCTGTGATGCTGAAAGCTATGCCACCAGTATTTCAGATACCAGCAGCACCAGCCATGGTGGACAAGTTTCAGCTGAGCTTCCAGACTAAGACAGACTAGGGAGAAGGACCTGGCATCCTGCTCCCTAAAAAATTAGCTGTTCAAAATAGTAGAAAAGCCCTGTCAAATATAGTGCTGGGAAATGGGCCCCCCAAACTGGAAGACATTCGAGAAAGGACTAGGGAAGAGTTACCTCCTAAGGTAGAGTCAACCTTAATGACAGGAATGGAATAAAGTCCCCAGGACCTCCTTTTGCTGATATGGCAAAACTCAAAATGAGAAGAAACATAGTGGCCACATCATTGGGCTCAGACATAAAAAGACTGTGTAAATGACGCAGTGTTGGATAGTGTTTCCTTCTGTTGTACATAGGGTCATTATGAGCTGAATTTGACTCGATGGCACCTAAAAACACAACAAAAGCAGTTCCACACCATTAGCTGTCCATCCCAGCCCTGAGAAACCATGAACTATTTTTGTCTATAAATTTGCCTTTTCTGGGCTGTTCATATGAATGGAATAATTCTGTAGGTAGTCCTTTGAGACTGCCTTCTTCCACTTAATTTAGTGTTGCCAGGGTTCTTCCATGTCGTAGCATGTATCCTTTGACTGCCAGATAATATTCCATTATACGATTATACCTTTTTTTTTTTAATTCATGAGTTGATGGACATTGAGGTTGTTTGTATTTTCTGGCCATCATAAATAATAGTGCTATGAACATTCATGCCCAAGTTTTTGTGTGGACATGTATCTTTTATTTCTCTGCAGTATCTATTTAGGAGTGGATTTGTTAGATCATATGGTAACTATATGTTTAGCTGAGGAACTGCCAAACTCTTCTCCAGAATGGCTGTAGGTGTAGGCTGACTTCTCCATATTCTCTTCAGCACTTGTTATTATTTGTTTTTCTCATTCTAGCCATCCTCGTGAGTGTGAAGTGTATCTCCTGGTTTTGAATTGCGTTTCTCTCTTGGCTCATGATGTTGAGCATCTTTTCATGTGCTCACTGGCCATTTGTATATCCTTGAAGAAATGTCTATTCAGATCTTTGCTCCTTGAAAATCAGGTTGTTTTGGTTGTTGTTGCCGTCAAGTCAGTATCCGACTCATAACGACTCTCATAGTGTTTTTAATGGCTGACTGTTTTGGGATTGCCTTGGGAGTGGATTGCCAGGTCCTTCTCCCATTTTTGCGGTGCTGGGAATTGAACTCGGGACCTCAGAGACTACAGTGCAGTGCTCTACCAACTGAGCTAAATCCCAGCCCTTGAAAATCAGACTGTCCTTTAATACTGAGGTGTAATAGTTCTAATAGGAAATTTTTTTTTTTTTTTTTTTTTTTTTGGCAGTACCAGGGAGTTGAACTGAGGGACTTCAACATGCTAGGCAAGTGCTCCACAGGGCCTTGCTAAGTTGTGCAGGCTGCCTCTGGCTCGAATTTGCAGTCCTCCTGCCTCTGCCTCCTGAGTCGCTGGGATTATAGGCATGAGCCACAGTTCCCAGCCTTGTAATAGTTCTTTATATATTCTAGATACAAATCTCTTTTTAGGCTTATAATTTACCAAAATTCGTTCCCATTCTGTGGATTGTCTTTCTTTTTTCCCTAATACTGGGAGTTTGAACTCAGAACCTTGTGCCTGCTAAACAAGTATTCTGCCAGTGAGCTGTTCCCCCAACCTCTTGCTTATTTTAAAAATTTGAGACAAGGTATTGCTAAGTTATGCAGGCTGCCTCTGGCCTTGAACTCGTGATCATCTTGCCTCTTCTGAGTTGCTTGGATTACAGGTGTGTGCCACCGTACTCAGTTTAGCTGTAGCTCTTACATTTGATGGATTTTGAGCTAATTTGTGTATATAGTATGAACCAGAAGTCCAACTTCATTCTTTCTCCCATTTGGCACCTTTATAAAAATCAGTTGCCTGTACATGGGAGGGTTTGTTTCTGTGCTACCAGTTCTATTCCTTTGACCTGTTGTCATGTCAGTAATATAGTCTTAATTGCTTTGTAGTAGGTTTTGCAATTCAAAGTGCTACTTTTTCAGGATTGTTTTAGATATTGTGTATTCTTTGATTCAGTATGTTGTTGTTGTTGTTAGGTGCCGTCGAGTCGGTATCCGACTCATAGCGACCCTCATAGGGTTTTCAATGGCTGAGTGCTTCGGGATTGCCTTGGGAGTGGATTGCCAGGTCCTTCTCCCATTTTTGCGGTGCTGGGAATTGAACTCGGGACCTCAGAGACTGCATCGCAGCGCTCTACCCACTGAGCCAAATCCCAGCCCCTTGATTCAGTATAGGTGTTAAGATAAGCTTGTCAATTTCTACAAAAAGAGGAGAGTGAAAATTTGGTAGAGATTGTGTTGAATCTATACACGAGTTTGAGATGCATTGCTATCTTAATGTAAGTCTTCCATGAATGCGTAGTGTCTTGCCATTTTCAAGACTACTGGGCTATTATTGTTAGGTGCCATCGAGTTGGGCCTAACTCATAGTGACCCTATGTATAACAGAACAAAACACTCTTCGATTCTGTGCCAGGCACATGATCTTTCTTATGTTTAAGCCCATTGTGGCAGACACTGTGTCATTCCATCTTGCTGAGGATTTTCCTTTCTTTCATTGACCTACCACTCCCAAATAATGATGCCCTTCTCCAGAGATTGGTCCCTCCTGACAACATGTCCAAAATATGTCAAATGCATTCTAGCCATCTTAGCTTCCAAGGAGAACTCTGGTTGCACTTCTAGGACAGATCTGTTGGTTCTTTTGGCAGTCCATGGTATATTCAGTATTTGTCTCCAAAACAACATAATTCAAAAGCATCAATTCTCCTCTTGTCTCCTTTATTCAACATTTAGCTTTCACAACCATATGATGCTACTGAAAATACCATGGCATGAGTCAGGTGCACCTTCATCTTCAGTGTGATATCTTTACTTTTCTTTAAACTTTTACTTTAAAGAGATTTTTTGCAGCAGCTCTTCCCAATGCAGTTTGTCTTGATTTTTTGATTGTTGCTTCCCTGGATGTTGATTGTAGAACCATGTAAAGCAAAATCTTGGACAATTTCAATCTTTTCTCCACTTATCATGATACTGCACACTGACCCAGTTGTAAGGATTTTTGTTTTGCTGATATTGAGGTGCAATGCATACTGAAGGCTGTGTTCTTTGTTTCCAATCCTCTTCACTTTCAGCAAGCAGAGTTGTGTCATCTGCACAACATGGGTTGTTAATGAGTCTCCTCCGATCATAATGGTACATTCTTCTTAAAGTCCAGCTTCTCGGATTATTTGCTCAGCATAGAGATTGAAGAGGTATGGTGAAAGGATACAGTCCTCATGCACACTTTTCTTGATTTTAAACCAAACAATGTTTTCTTGTTCTGTTTGAACAACTTCCTCCTGGTCCATGTATAGATGCCTCATGAGTACAATTAAGTGCTCTGGTATTCCCATTCTTCGGAATGTTATCTATAATTTATTGTGGCTCACACAGTCAAATGCCTTTGCATAGACAATAAAACATCATTGCATAGACAGTAAAACATCTTTCTGGTATTCTCTGCTTTCAGCTAATATCCATCTGACATCAGCAGTGATATCCCTGGTTCCCCACCCTCTTCTGAATCCGGCTTGATTTTCAGTAGTTCTCTGTCTATATACTGCTGCAGTTGCTTTTGAATGATCTTTAACAAAATTTTACTTGTGTGTGATATTAATATTGTTTGATATTTTCCACATTCAATTGGATCCCCTTTCTTGGGAATAGGCACAAATAGGATCTCTTCTAGTCAGTTGGCCAAGTTGCTGGTTTCCAAATCTCTTAGCATAAACAAGTTAGCACCTTGAGTGCTATGTCTGGTTGTTGAAACATCTCTGTTGGTATCCCATCAATTCCTAGAGCCTTTTGTTTCACCAGTTCCTTCAAGGCAACTTCCACTTCTTCCTTCAGTACCATTGGTTCCTGATCATATGCAACATCTTGAAGTGGTTGGTCATCCACCAGTTCTTTTTAGCATAATGACTCTTTGTATTCCTTCTATCTTCTTTTGATGTTTTCTGTGTCATTTAATATTTTTCCTATAGAATCTTTCACTGTTGCCACTTGAGGCTTGAATTTTTTCTTCAATTCCTTAAGCTTGAGAAAAACAGATGAGAAATGGAATGAGTACTTATTAAGATGCCACCAAACTTGCCATTCTTACTGAGAATCAGCTGTTTTTCTTGACTAGACACTCCCTTGGTTATTGGAAGCCTTTGGTTAATTTCCAAAGTTCGGAACAAGATGATTTTGACTGTTTTTATCAGTATTCTTGTATCTTTTGTGGAAAAGATTATTACTCTAACAGAACTGTTGCTATCACTTAGTGATGATATTTTGAAGTGAAGCATATTAAAGGTTTGGTTTGCTGAATTTCCCTTCTGAATCCTATAAAATGTAATAAAAGGTTTCCTCCTGTACTATATAATTATTAAAATAAGTTAATAAGCAGAAGATGACATTTCACTTCCCGTGCTTTGGCTAAATTAAGCACTCTTTTAAAGCTCCTCCATGCTGTTCTAAACACCATGGTAAGCAGTAGCTTAATAATACTGTTTCTATATTAAATTACAAGCCTATTTGTTTTTTCTGTTTGTTCTTCAACCTTATGACTTCTTTTTTTCTTTCTTTGTTCTGTACCACGTGTTTAAAATGTTAAAAAGGTTCCCCCTGCTCTGAGGAAGTGGGATCCCTTAGGAGACATAAGATATATACTTGTTGTATCCAGTTGGTTGAATCAGGAGACTTACAGAAAGAAGTAGCATCTGAGATCATAGGATTACTGATGCTGGAGGTAAGATGGAAGATTAAACTTACTTTTGGATAGACTCAGGAGGGGGCCAGGGGTATAATTGCCGAGGGAAGAAAAATTTAAGTGTCAAACTTAGCATAATTTCTATTTATGAATAAGAACTATTGTTTAAAAAGTAGATGAATGGGCTATAAACCAGCTTATTGTTGTTGTTAGCTGCTGTCGAATCAGGTCAAACTCATAGCTACCCTCATAGGGTTTTCAGTGGCTCATTGTTTTGGGGGTTGCTTTGGGAGTGGATTGCCAAGTTGTTCTCTCATTTTTGTGGTGCTGAGGATTGAATCTGGGTCCTTAGAGAGTGCGGAGCAGCACTCTGCCAAACTGAGCTAAACCCCAGCCCATAAACTAGCAAGATGTATATATTATCTTTCTGGTACCATGGACTCATCTGCTTGAATTGTTGACATGTTGAAAACATTACGGAACTGATGGTGGATTCTAACCTTTGAAGTCCTTTGTAACTAGAAATGTATAAAAGAACAGTCGTGTTGGTTCTGAATCTCAGTATCAGTTCAGTTATTTCAGCACAAGACTGTCTCTTGGAAAGAGATTTCAAACATCAGATTTCTGCTTAAAATTTTTTTTATCCCTTGAATTGTTAGGCTCACCATTTTCCAGGACCAATACTGGTTGAACTAGCCAATGAATTTGTTGATGTTATCAAAGAGGGCAACCTAGTGCATGGAAAATCTTTGGAGTTATTGCCTATCATCCTTACTGCATTGGCTACCAAAAAGGAAAATCTGGCTTTTGGAAAAGGTAATTTTATTCCAGTTTTGGTGGCTTTTTTTTTTTTTTTTTTTTTTTGCAGTTCTCGGGGTTGAACTCAGGGCCTCGCACTTGCATGCTTTGCAAGTGCTGGACCACTGAGCTGCATCCCCAGCCCATTTTTTTACTTTTTGAAACAGGGTCTCGCTAAGTTACGCATACTGCCTCTGGTCTCAAACTTGCGATCCTCCTGCCTCTACCTCCCGAGCCACTGGGATTACAGGCATGCGCCACCGAGCCGCCCGGCTCTAGTGGCTTCTTTTGTATATGTATCATTAAACTTATCTCTCAGTCTGTTTTGCATTTTTAGGTGAATTGAGTGGAGAAGAATGTAAGAAGCAGTTGATTAACACTCTCTGCTCCAGCAGGTGAGTTTTTTTCTTAATGTGGAGAACCCTCTTAGGACTATAAGTGGCCAAAAAAGGGCTCCAATTATTTCAGGAATTTGTATTTGTAAAGGTTTTTTGGTGTTGGTGGTTTTAGTTTGTTTTGAGACTGGGTCTCAGTGTGTAGGCCAGGCCGGCTTTGAACTTGTGATCCTCATGCTTCTGCCTCCCAACTGCTGGGATTACAGGTGTGTACCATCATGTCTGTCTATATCTATAGAGTTTTTAGTACATTTTGTTGTTGTTGTTGTTATTGTTTGTTGTTTATAACATACCACCACATAGCCACTTAGCCTGCAGTGAACTTTTGAGAAAGATCATTTATTGTATTCTGTGCTCTAAAACTGTAGTTTCAATTTACTTGATTCTATCATAACGCGGTGATATGCTCCCCTAAACATTATTTGGAGTCCCAAAGTCCTTAAGGCTAGAGAAGTTACCCTGTTGATGTTTATTTATTTGAGATGAGATCTTCTTGTGTAGCTTAGAGTGGCCTGAAAGTCAGACGCCTCCTGCCTCAGCCTCCCAAATGCTGGGATTACAGGCCTGTGGCACTATGCCCTGCTCACGTTCTGCTATTACAGAAAGTATTGTAATGAATGTCTTCATATAGCTAAATGGCTTTTTACAACTGTGTATGTCGGATATATTTAAAGTAGTAAATTGGGTGGGTCTGTGGTTATGTGCTTCTTAAAGTTAATAAGTATTACCAACTTGTTGTACACTCTATAAAATAGAATGAGAAGTGTTGGTTTCCCATAATCTCACCAGTATTGGGTATCATCAGACTATTTTTTGTTTTGCTTTTTTATTTGTTTGCTTTTGGGAGCTGAGGAATCAAACTTCATCTGGGTTTTTGATTTTGCCTGTATGGTAAGTTAAAAACCAATTATTTTATTGTTTTAAGCGTATTTTTCCTATATTGTTTCCCAGTATTGCAAAACCAAACTGAAAATCACCCTATTTTTTCTTTCTTCACTAGTTTTACAAAGTTACATGTAAATAAGTTGAAATAAACTCATATTCTTCCTCATTGTCTTTAACCAGATGGGATAACCAGTATGTAACCACACTCACCTCCATGTTCAAGTAAGCATTATTCTCTTTTCTCTTTATACCCTCCTTTGTGAACTTGTTGTTGTTAGGTGCTATCAAGTCATAGTGACCCTACATACGACAGGCGAACACTATTGTCAGTGCTTTTCTGCTATTCATAGGGTTTTCAATGGCTGATTGTTTTTTGGGAGTGGGTTGCTTGCTCCTTCTCCCAAGCCTACAATACCTGGTGTTCCCAGATGGTCTCCTATCCAAGTACTGACCAGGCCCGTCCCTGCTTAGCTTCCGAGATCTGATGGGATCAGATGCCACAGTGCTATGGCTCCAGGCTTGGTGAACTTACCTGCTAGAAATGAAAACAGCAAGTGCAAACACACTCTTCTCTGAGTAATAGTATTGGGACCTCTGTTTTCTGTTATGGAATTCTTTCCACACCCCCTTTTTGGCTTTATGTAATGTATAACTATGATTTTTTTTTTTCCCTAAGATGATTTTGCTTAGTTAAGGTTATTGGTCTGCTTAAAGATTCTTCATAAGAAGAAAAGCAAGCCGGGCGTGGTGGCGCATGCCTGTAATCCCAGCGGCTGGGGAGGCGGAGGCAGGAGGATCGCAAGTTCGAGACCAGTCTGCGTAACTTAGTGAGACCCTGTCTCAAAAAGTAAAAAATGGGCTGGGGGCGCAGCTCAGTGGTCCAGCACTTGCAGAGCATGCAGGTGCGAGGCCCGGGTCCACCCCTCAGTACCACCAAAAAAAAAAAAAAGAAAGAAAAAGAAAAAAAAATGCAAAAGGAACATTTATAATATTCTAATGTTTCTTTTGCCTATAGCCGTAGCCCTGAGGTATCCAATCCCATCAGATCTCGGAAGCTAAGCAGGGTCGGGCCTGGTTAGTCCTTGGATGGGAGACCACCTTGGAACACCAGGTGCTGTAGGCTTGGAAGAAGGACCTGGCAACCCACTCCCAAAAATCAATCCGCCATTGAAAACCTTATGAGCAGCAGAGAAGCACTGACAACAGTGTTTCATCTGTTGTACATAGGGTCCCTATGAGTCGGATACTGACTTGACGGCACCTAACAATAGCAAATGTTTCTTTTATTCCATGCTCCCAAATTTTATTTCTTAAAAAAAAATGTTTAATTGAATTTTAAACATTATAAAGCACTGAATTGAATTTCTACAAAACAAAACAGTTAGGCTCAGGCTGGAGACTTTAGACTCTTTGATCCACAGGGATGTCCCCATGACTGCAGAAGAAGTGGAATTTGTGGTGGAAAAAGTGTTGAAGATGTTCTCCAAATTGAATCTTCAGGAAATACCACCTTTGGTCTATCAGCTTCTGGTTCTGTCCTCAAAGGTATAAATAAACAACTGTTTCTCCTTAATTCTTGTCGAATGGCCAGTTACGGCCTTCCAGCTTCTTCATACTGTTGTTGTATATACTAGGACATAGATGTTTTTCTTTCATTTATGTTGATTTGGTCTATTAAGAAGATCATGCTCCTCAGCCAAGGAAAACATGTGTTACTTATTCTTAGCGTATTTTCTTCGTGGTAGTAGAAATAAAGATTGCAGGAAGAGTGGACTATAGTCCCTTTCAAGTCAGATCCTATGAGATGTCTTGAACACTGTTCCAGTTTTTTGTTTTTTTTTCCCCCAGTGCTGGGCGTTGAACCCAGGGCCTCATGCCTGCATGCTTTGCAAGTGCTGGACCACAGAGCTGTGCCCCCAGCCCATTTTTTTTCCTTACTTTTTGAGACAGGGTCTCGCTAAGTTACACAGACTGCCTTTGGTCTTGAACTTGCGATCCTCCTGCCTCCGCCTCCCAAGCCGCTGGGATTACAGGCGTGCGCCACTGCGCCCAGCAAACACTGTTTCAGTTTCAAAGTGTTCTACTCAATCTTACTCTCACTCTAGGTTGTTGTTGTTGTTGTTGTTGTTGTTGTTAGGTGCCGTCGAGTCGGTATCTGACTCATAGCGACCCTCATAGGGTTTTCCATGGCTGACTGTTTCGGGATTGCCTTGGGAGTGGATTGCCAGGCCCTTCTCCCATTTTTGCGGTGCTGGGAATTGAACTCGGGACCTCAGAGACTGCAGCGCAGCGCTCTACCAACTGAGCTAAATCCCAGCCCCCTCTAGGTTGTAGCTTGTTTAAATCCTGGCTTGATAATCCTTCAAGTTGAAAAGTACTTTACATTCAACTTAGTTATTTTGTCCTTTAATTTGCAGAATTTACCTATTTTTTTCTTTTCAGGGAAGCAGAAAACATGTTTTGGATGGAATCATAGCCTTCTTTGGTGAGCTTGATAAGCAGCACAGTGAGGAGCAAACTGGCGATGAGTGAGTGACACAGCTTAGATGTAAAGATGATTTTTACAAATCCATCTTCTCATTGTGTACTTTAGTGACCTCATTGTTACTTTTTTCACCCACTGCCTTCACCTCAACTCAGAACTTTTGTAATCCTCTTCTAGCTGTTCACTAATAAAACTGTGTTGTTGTTGTTGTTAGGTGCCGTCGAGTTGGTATCTGACTCCTAGCGACCCTCATAGGGTTTTCAATGGCTGACTGTTTCAGGATTGCCTTGGGAGTGGATTGCCAGGTCCTTCTCCCATTTTTGTGGTGCTGGGAATTGAACTCGGGACCTCAGAGACTGTAGCACCGTGCTCTACCAACTGAGCTAAATCCCAGCCCCACCAATAAAACTATAGTGGTGAATAATGCAGCCTTGTCGGTTCTTCCATTTGCCCCGTTTCAGGAAAATAGCATTAATTGTCCTGTAAAGTGCAGGTTTAAAACCTGTTTATTAAGTCTCTGTGTCAGTCACTCTTTGGCCTTGGGGCTGCAGTGATGGACCAGTCAGATGAGATCCTTGCTCTTGCAGAGCTTAAATTTTAGTGAAAAGAAAGTATTAGAGTGGAAAGTGCTATGAAGATAATTCAAAGGGGTGATCTGTCAGTGATGGCATATAGCAATCCAGGGAAAACTCTTTCTGAGAAGGTACTATTTTAACTGAAGCCTAAAAACCACCATGTGTAGACCAGAGAGAACATTCTCAGGTAGAGAAATAGTACAAAGGCAGTATACATTGTGGCATATGTAAGAAAGAAGATATTATTCTTTTTAAAGCAAACATTTGTAGAGTGCTTTTTCCATTCCATTCCATGTGCTGTTCTAAGCACTGTAAATCTAACTACCCTGTGTTGCTTATCTATTATGGGTGTGCAGACCAAGAGACAGAGAAATTAAGAAATCGCCTAAGGTTATCTAGCCAGAAAATGGTGGAGCTGAGATATAAATCCATGCAGTTTGGCTAGGGTGTTCATGCTACTAACTGGTATAGTCCACTACTTCTAATCTATAATAATTCTTAGTTATTTGGCTTGAGTAGTTGATTGGAGGATGGCCTTGTGTACTGAATTAGGGAAAGCTGACTGTACCAGGTTTCAAAGAGAATAATGAACTCAATTTTGACCACATTAGGTTTCAGTTGTATTTTGCATTCCACATGGAGGTATTGAGCAGGTAATCTGGAGTTGCAGGGAGATGTCTGGAAATACAGATTGGAAGAGATTAAAGCCATGGAACTGGATGGAATTATCTAGGCAGTGTTAAAAGCTCTGAGAAGTTCTGAGCTCTGAGAAATTCCACATTTTAAAGTTAAGTAATGGGGTACCATGAACGACCAAAAAAAGTCCAAAACAAAAACTTATTGAGAAGAGACGACAGTGCCCTGGATGGTGAAGAAGAATGTTTTGCAAGGAAGCCAGGTATGGTGATACACATCTGTAATCCCAGCACTCGGGGGATTGAGGCAGGAGGGTTGCAAATTTGATACCAGCCTGTGCTACACAGGGAGTCTCTGTCTCAGAAAAAACGTTTTTCAAGGAAGCAGTAGTGAACTGTCAAATCTGCTAAGATATTAATTTAAATGGGACTTTATTAGTTTTGGCAACATAGAGGTCATTTGTGACCCTTGCAAGAATAGTCAGATGGCATTAGGGGAGGAGGGTAGGGAGAGATCCAAAGCCTGATGGAATTGCATTGCACTGGGAAGGAAATATGAGATAGAGAAGTGTTAAATGAATAGCAAAGACTTTTCCAACAAAATAAAATACATAGATAAAGAAGTAGAACTAATAACTATAGAATTACTGTTATTTTTTTAATTTATATTTTTAGTTTTGCAATATGGAGTGGGGGTTGAACCCTGGGCCTTGTGCCTGTTAGGAAAGTACTCTACTGTTGAGTTGTCCCCCCTCTATTTTAAAGGGGAGGGTTGATATTTAGGGGTAGAAACCAGGTCCTTGCATGTGCTTTGCAAGTGTTCTACCATTGGGCTATACTCCCAGCCCATTTTGAGATAGGGGCTTACCAAAGTGCACAGGCTGCCTCTGGCCTCAAACTCAGGCTCCTCCTGCTTCAGCCTCTCAAGTAGCTGCGATTACAGGCATGTGCCACAGTGCCCAGCTAGATAATTCTTTCAGTAAGTTTTATAAAAAGCAGAGAATGGGGTAGTAGATTTTTCCTTCTGCCTCGGGCACTTATATGGTTCAGCATCACCTGCGCATGTATCCCTCAAACTATAGCTTACACCTTTCTATGGAATCTTTCAGGTTGTTGGATCTTGTTACTGTGCCATCGGGTGAACTTCGTCATGTGGAAGGCACCATTATTCTACATGTTGTGTTTGCCATCAAGTTGAACTGTGAACTAGGCAGAGAACTTCTGAAACACTTAAAGGTAGCACCAGACTCTTAATGTGTTCTCAGGTCTCTACAGGGAACAGGAATGCTTGACCTTAAGCCTGGTTTGTAACAGTTAATGACAAGGAGCAGAAATACTATTAAATAACCCTGTATTTAGAGGATCTTTTTTTTTCTTTGAAAATGGAAAATATGGTGTCCTCGCGCTCTTAAAAAAACCAGAATATCCCATTTTAAAACTTTCCATTAAATATCCTAGTGTGAAAAACTGAGGGCTGTTTCAACAGGAAATTCAAGTCTATTTTAACTCTTTATCTTACCTGACCTTCAACCTTGGGTTCTGTTTCCCTAGTCATGACTTAGGATTTTGCTTATTTGTAGTAGTGTATCATGGAGTTTTGTGATATTAAGTTATTCATCATCAAATATCCGAGAAAGAAGAATAAAAATCAGAATTGTTTTGAACTTCCTTTCTCTCTCTTCCCTCTTTTCTTGCCTTGCCTTTCTTTTCTTTTCCTTCCTTTCTTTCTTTCTGGTTAACCCAGCTCCACCACATGCTTTGCAAGTACTCTACCACTGAGGTGCACTCCTAGTCCACTATTTTTGCTTTTTGTTTTGAGACAGGGTCTTACCAAGTTACCTCTGGCCTTCAACTCATGATTCTCCTGCCTTTACCTCCCAAGTCACTGGGATTACAGGCATTCACCATCGCACCTGGCTCTGTTTTGAACTGATCTATTTATTCTTTCTGTCTATCAGTCCATTCATCTATCCATCTGTCTAAACTATTTGCTTGCAGTACTGGAGGTTGAACCCAGGGCATCAGGTATGCTCTATGCAAGTGCTCTACCATTGAGCCTCACCCCAGCTGATTTTTTACTTTTTATTTTGAGATAGGGTCTCACTTAAGTTGCACAGGCTGCCTCTGTCCTTGAATTTGTGATCCTCTTGCCTATTATGTCTAATATCTTTTGGCCTGCAGCCATACCACCCTGGCATCGGATCTCATACAATCTTGGACACTAAGCAGGGTCGGGCCTGGTTAGTGCTTGGATGGGAGAGCACTTGGGAATACCAGGTGCTGTAGGCTTGGGAGAAGGACCTGGTAGCCCACTCCTGGAACAGCCAGCCATCAAAAACTCTCTGAATAGCAGAGAAGCACTGACAGTAGTGCCAGACATGGCATGGTGTTGGGTAGTGTTTCGTCTGTGGTGCATAGGATCACTATGAATCAGACCCAACTCAGTGGCACCTAAGAACAACAATATCTTCTGGTTTTTTTGTTTTTTCTTTTAAGCATCCTGCTCAGTTCTCTTGGTTAATGTCCCACATTGTTGACTTCAGCTGATTGTTTCCTCAGGATCAGGTTCATGTTTTTAACAAAAATACTTTGTAAGTCATATATTTTCTCTTATAGATGCCACCACACTCTGTGTAGATGACCACATACTAGATAGTTTAGGCTTTGAAGGCTATGCGGTCTCACAGCCTTACCATTGTAATAAGAACTTAGCTATAGATAATACACAAACAAAAATGTGGCTGTGTTCCAGTAAAACTATACTTAGAGACAATGAAATTTGAATTTTATTTAATTTTCAAGTTATGAAATATCCTTCATTGACTTCTTCCCACCACCAGCCATTTACAAATGTAAAAACCCTTTTTTGCTTACTAGCTGTAGAAAAACAGGTGTTGGGCTGCATTTGTCTGACAGGCTGTAGTTTGCCACCACTCTTCCATGTCTTATATCAGGAGGCATATAGTATTAAGGCTGTCCTACTAGTGATGCTTAATCATGTGGTTAAAATAATGACTATCAGTTTTCTTCATAAATACATATATCCCTTTGTAATTAAGAAGTAATATATCAGATCATAATTTCATTTCATGTAAAATAGTATTCCATTGTACATTCATATCAATTTTGTGTAGCTGTTCACCAGTTGATTGACATTAGCATTTTTTCTATTTTTTGGTTATTATAAGTAATGTAGTTATAAACATTCACATGCAAGTTTTTGTGTGTACGTATGTTTCAGTTCTCTTGGGTAGAGACCTAGGGATGGGATTGCTAGTTTGTGTGATACATTTACATTTGCTCTTTTAACAGACTACCAAACTATTTTCCAAAGTGACTATTTCATTTTATATTGCCATCATCATTCTATGAGCATCCCTGTTTCTCTTCATCCTGGCTAACATTTATTACCATATGTCTTTTTTACACCTTCTTTAATGGGTACAAAATGGTATCTCATTGAAGTTTTACTTTACATTTCCTTAGTGACTGGTAATCATTGAGTATCTTTTCATATGCTCAGAAGCTGTTGTAATATTTTTGGTGAAATTTCTATTCAAATCTTTTACCCATTTTTAATAAATTTTTTGTATAAATTCTGCTTTTGGCTTTATAGCTAAGAAATCTGTGTCTAGTCTTAATGATTTTCTGCATATTCTAAATGTTTTATGGTTTTAGCACTTATATTTAGGATTTTAATCCATTCAAGGACCTGTTTTTAAGTAGGCTGTGTTATACTTTTAAATTTAATAAGTCATGACTGTTGGTTATCTATTCTAGGCTGGACAGCAAGGAGATTCCAATAAATACTTATGTCCTTTCAGTATTGCTCTTCTGCTCTCTGTAACAAGAATACAAAGATTTCAGGAACAGGTATTCTTTTTTAAATGACATTTTGGTTCCTTCTGTAGTTGATAAGAGAGAGTACAGGACCTGTTTTTGGTATTATCCTTTCCTAAACAATTCCTCCCCCATCCTGCCAGCAGCAAAGACCTGTAGTTCCCACTGCTCTCAGGCTGCTGGAGGACTTCTTCAGATACTTGGTTTATACCTGTTTCCTACTGTGCAGGAAGCCAGGTGGTAAGGTGAGAATAAGAGTGGAATCGTACCACATAGGCCAAATAGCAAGAAAGGGGGGGTATAGTTGGATATTCCCCAGCAGTTTTATTATGTTGGAGCTTTTGGAGAAACTGTCCCTGATTGAAATGAATGCGAATAGGTTAGTTGCAGCGCCTGGTGTGGTGGCACATGCGCCTGTAATCCCAGCGGCTCGGGAGGCGGGAGGATCACAGGTTCGAGACCAGAGCCAGTCTTCGTAATTTAGGGAGAACCTGTCTCAAAAAGTAAAAAAAAATGGGCTGGGGGTGCAGCTCAGTGGTCCAGCGCTTGCAGAGCATGCAGGCACAAGGCCCTGAGCTCAACCCCCAGTATCACAAAAAAAAAAAAAAAGAATAGGTTAGTCGCAAGGAGGAAAATATAAAATCCTTTACCCCTTTTTGTCATATGTGTGCCCAAATTGTGGGTAAATTTTTTTTTGTTTTATTGTGGTACTAAGGATTAAACCTAGAGCCTCATGGATGCTAGACAAGCATTCCACTACTGAGCTACATCCACACCCTTTTTAATTTTTAAAATTTTCAAACAGAGTCTCATTAAGTTGTTTAGGCTGGCCTTGAATTTGTGATCCTCTTTCCTCAGCCTCCCAGGTATCTGATTACACACATGCATCTCAAGGCATGGAAGGGGGTAATGTTTATATTGCTTTTTAGCCCTTTTTCTCTCTAAGGAAGACCTGCCTCCAACTCTTTAAAGTTTCCACTGAAAGTCATAAAGTTTTGTATTGTCATCACATAGTTAAACAATTGTTGTAGGGATACGTGGGTGCCAGCTCATAGAACAGATACAGAGTTGAGGTTTTATATCCTGAGCTATCGTTTTGCTTGGTGTTCCTTTTTCTTTGATTATATTAGGTGTTTGAACTTTTAAAGACTTCAGTTATGAAAAGCTTCAAGGATCATCAGCTCCTCCAAGGCTCAAAATTTCTTCAGAGTCTAGTCCCTCATAGAACTTGTGTTTCAACCATGATCCTGGAAGTGGTAAAGAATAGGTGAGTTGGTGAACCATATTCCTAAGGTTTATGAGGGATTTTGTGTTAGAAAATGAATAGTGGGCTGGGCACAATGGCTTATAGCTGTAAACCAAGCAACTCAGGAGACGAGGCAGGATAGCAAGTTTGAGGCCAGAGGCAGCCTGTATACCTTAGCGCAACCCTGTCTCAAGATAAAAAGTGGTGTGGGAGTCCAGCCCAGTGGTAGAGCACTTGAAAAGTATTTGCAAGACCCTGAGTTCCACTCCCAAGTACTGCAAAAAAAGGAAAGATAAAGAAGAAAGGAAAGAAGAGGGAGGGAGGGACGGTGGGTGGTCGAGAGAGAGAGAGAGACAGAGAGACAGAGAGAGAGAAGAAAAAGAGTGAGTGAGCATGTTGACTTCAAACATCACAGTTCAATCCCTTAAAATTGGTCGTACAAGCTTTTTCTATATGGAAAGATCCTTCAGTCTCAGGGCCTGATCTTTTGGCCACCTTCAAAACAAGAATATAAAACTGAAATAGGTACCTTTATTCTTTCTGTGATATTGCAAGTGTTTATTGGCCTGGGTCTGTATTGACTTCTTTTTAAGTGAGTAAAAAATGTTAAGTTTTATTTACTTTGTTGAAATCTGAGGCAATAATTTGGCATTGATTTATTGACTAGCAGTTTTAGACAAGTTCATTTAAAACTAGAAGGAAAACCCAGTATCCATCCTGGTTTTTATGTGAATTTCAGGATAAACATAAAAAATTTTCTTTTGTATTTTTGAGATGAAGGTTTGCTGTGTAGCCCTGGCTGGCCTAGAACTCACTGTGTAATTCAGGCTGGCCTTGTATTTGCAGCAGTCCTCGTGCCTAAACCTTCTGAATTCTGGGATTACCGGTGTGCATCTTTCCTGTCATTTGTAAATGTTAGGGTGGGGCTCATGGAGCATGTACTCAGTTTATTTTGATCCCAGCTCTTTAGAGTGTGAATATGGTTAAATCTGTCAAACTGTTATGAGAATTTATTCCCAACTATCTCCTCTAGTCTGTAGAGCCTCATTATAACCTGTTGCTGTTTAACAGGTAGATATAATGATGAAAAGGTTAGTGTAGGCTTATCCGTTCCACTACAAGGGATAGCATTAAGTGATGTAATTACCAAGGATTCTATGGATTTATAAAAGGTTATTTGTAGTTTTAGCTTGTGCAGTTGAAACCAGGTTATTCATCCATTCATACCACAAATATTTACTGAGTGCCTTCTGTGTACCAGCTTTGTGCTCGTCTATGTCAGTAAGAATGTTACTATACTATATCCTTGACCCTAAAGAATCTCAGTGTAGGGAGGGAGGCAAATTTGTAAGCTTATACATAAAACACATGAGTGTTGTTAGTGTTGGGGGCAATGAAAGAAACAATTCACTTCTCATGAAATTTTGAATGGAAATCTCAAATTGTCATTATGTTGAAATAGCCTCAGTTCTTCTATGTATTTTTTAAAAATATTCTGTAGTTTCTAGATTTTCTAAATATTCTATGTCCTTGGATGCCATTTCCCTACATCCAGGAGTTCAGAATTCTGCAGATAAGGATGCATGAAAAGAAAAGTTGCAGTGTGAAGTGTGTTGGTTATCTAGGTTAAGAAATGTGCAGTGTTGCAGTGAGTACAAGGGTAGGTATCTTCCTTAGTTTTTTGTTTTTGACTAAGTTTTGTTTTCTTTTAGTGTTCACAGTTGGGATCATGTAACTCAGGGCTTGGTAGAGCTTGGTTTCATTTTAATGGATGCATATGGGCCAAAGAAGATGCTTGATGGAAAAACTGTTGAAACCATTTCTGGTCTCTCTAAAACACCAAACCAGCAAGCTTGTAAGCTGGGAGCTAACATCCTGTTGGAAACTTTTAAGGTGAGACTCTAGTTTGGCACCTATTCCCTAATTTTGTTTAAATGATACAAACAGAGCAGGACATTTGCCTGGGAGGTTAGCAGATAAGGAAATTTGAGTACAGTAGTTTGGTAGAGAATGTGTGACAGAGCTTAGGATGGTATTGAGACATTACAGATGTGGTTTGGTGGAATACATACTTTCTCATTCTTTCTTTATGTGCATTTTCCATTCATTGCACTTACCCTGTTTCTGGTCATTTGTTAGAAGCTTGAATGTAAGATAGTTTCTCAAGGTTTTTTTTCTTGTTCCCCCAGCAGTGTTAGTTAGCTTTTCATTGCTGTGATAAATAACTCAGAGAGGCAGTTTAAAAGAAGGATTTATTTTGGTTCATGGTTTCAGAGATTTCTGTCCGTGATTGCCTGGCTCCATTGCTTTGGGCTTGAGGCAAGGCAGACTATCATTCTTGGTGGCAGAGCATGGCAGAGGAGGCAGCTAACTTCATATGGCCTGAAAGCAGAAAGAGAGAAAGAGAAAGCCTGTGCTACCAGGCTTTCTCCTTCCCCTTTTGTTCCATCTGAAACCAACCCCCTATACCCGGCCTATTGGATCGTGCTGCCCACATTCAGGGCTGTCTTCACCCACTCATTTGCTGTCCCATCTGCCACTCATCTTCAGAAACTCTCACAGCCACACCCAGACGTGGGCTTTACTAATCCACTTATTTCCTAGGTATCTCTCAGTCCAAAAAAGTTGACAATCAAGGTTAACCATCATAAAACAAATCATTTTTAATTTTTGTTTTGTTTTAATGCTATTCCTTTATACAATTTTTTTCTTTTTGGTAGTGCTGGGGGTCAAACCCAGTGCCTTGCATATGCTAGCCAAGCGTGTTACCGTTGAGCTACCTTCCCAGATCCAAAAATATAATTTTTTAGATTGCTATAGAACATCAGACTTGAAGTATTGGGCTTATTGGTTCATTGTTTTTGATGAACCCATATGGGGAATTTACATTTTATTGTGGTGGTGTCGGTGGTTGTTAGGTGCTGTCAAGTCAGGTTCAACTCATAGCGACCCTACATATAACAGATGAAACACTACCTGACACTGCCATGCCTGGCGCTTATTATCAGTGCTTCTCTGCTTTTCATAGGGTTTTCAGTAGCTGATTGTTTATTGGGAATGGGCTGCTGGGTCCTTCTCCAAACATTTCATTACTCACTGCCAAATTATGGCTATCATCTCAGTCTTAACCCTGTGGAGGTAGTGGCTGATCTGAGAGATACAGACACTTTTCTTAACAATTTTAGAATATGACTGAAAATAAGTTTTAAAATCCTTTATTTTATTATATTTACAGTGTTTTAAATTAAAAAAAAATTTTTTTGTAGCCAGGTGCAGTAGCTTAGCAGGAAGATCATGAGTTCAAGGCCAGAGGCAACCTGAGTAGTTTAGTGAGATCCTGACTCAAAGTAAAAAATTAAAAATGGACTGGGAGGTGCAGTCCAGTGGCAGAACACTTGCAAAGTATGTGTGAGGCCCTGGGTTCAACCACAAGTACTGGCGGGGAGGAATAATTGTGGTGGTGGTATTTTGTTTTTGTTTTTAATTTCAAGTCAGAGCCTCACTAAGTTGTGTAGACTGCCTCTGGCCTCAAACTAATGATCCTTCTGCCTTTGCCTCCCGAGCTGCTGGGATTACAGGCATATGCTACCATGCCTGGCCCTTCATGTTTTTTTTTCACATTTCACCACACTGGTTATGAATGTATATCTTAGATACTCATAACCTCTGCTATAATTTTTTGACTGTAACGTCCACAGGGCTAATTTCTGAAACATTTCAAAAATTCATTTCCTTTCAGAAAAAACAAAAAACAAAAACAGGTCATTGCTGGGCAAAACAACTTTGCTAGTGATTCCTCCAACTTGTCTTCTTGACATTCAGTTATTTAATGTAACTGTACACTGGAAGTGTCTGCCAAAAATGTTATTTGGAGATAATCTAAATGTGAATTTAGTGTTTTATCCAGAACTATAAAGTAAATGGCATAGAATAGTCAGTGAGTTACAAGTTCTTTGGTGATATAAATGACTGTTTTTAACAGTTTAAAAAAATTCTTCAAGTCAGCTTTTAAGTTCACATTTTTCAAAACTAGAATGATTCCATCTGATTTCCTAGGTGTTGGCCTTAGCAAAGCATCTGTAGAGAATATAATTGCTACTAAACCACTAACGGTTTGAAGTTTGAAAGAAATTAGTCTGTGCCTCAAAGTAATCAAGTTGAAGTAAGAATTTTAACTAAAATTCAAGTGAAAATATAGACTAGGTCTTTTTTAGTCAAGTGGTCTGCTGCTTGAAATTGAGAAGAGATCACTGAAGTTTCTTTATATTTTTAAAGTTTTTCACGGCCTGCAGCTGTACCACCATGGCGTCCGATCCCGTTAGATCTCAGAAGCTAAGCAGGGTCGGGCCTGGCTAGTACTTGGATGGGAGACCGCCTGGGAACACCAAGTGCTATAGGCTTGGGAGACAGACCCAGCAACCCACTCCCAAGAAACAATTAGTCATTGAAATCCGTACGTATAGCAGAGAAACACTGACAATAGTGTTCATCTGTTGTACATAGGGTCGCTATGAGTTGGACACCAACTTGATGGCACCTAACAACAACAACAAAACTTTTCATGAGCTTTGAAGTTTTAATTTTTAGAGTAAAAGGTATATTGTCAGAAGTACAGATGTTGACTTATAGTGGATACTTGAGTAGATTTTTTCTTCTTTGATACTTGACCTTAGATGTCATAATCATTTCATGTAATCTGTACTTTTAGGCTAACAAACATGGTATTTACCTTACCTAATGAATTATCTGAGCACAAAATGAGGGGAGAGTTGGGATACTGTCTTTTCCTTGTGTTCCACATTGTATTCTGTTTGTCTGTGAAATAAACAGTTGAGATTTACCCATATCATAACTTTTCTCATCCTAACATATACTGATGCATTTATAAACTGAAGATCATCCAGGAGTATTTTATTTGTTCTGTTATTTTTAGATCCATGAGATGATCAGACAGGAAATTCTGGAGCAAGTCCTCAACAGGGTTGTTACCAGA
>VMDO01030934.1:0-20672 GCA_007922755.1 Pedetes capensis
GTTCGTTCACTTAAAATAATTTTCTCTAATTCCATCCATTTTGCTGCGAATGACCCTATTTCATCTTTCTTGATTGCTGAATAGTATTCCATTGTGTATATATACCATAGTTTTTTTATCCATTCTTCTGTTGAGGGGCACTTTGGCTGATTCCATATCTTTGCTATTGTGAAAAGCGCTGCATTGAACATGGAGATGCTACTTTAAATTGTCAATGTTTATAACCTTTTCAGTCTGTTCTATAACTCTAACCTCAAGTATAACAGACTTTGTCTATACATAATGCCACAATTAAGAATTATAAAGCAGAATTTTTATGCTTATGCAAATATTATTCAATCTAGAATCAAATAGTGTGGTCTCATGCATAACAAAAGAAATTTAACCCCATGTTACTGCAGCCTTACCACTGTGGCATCCGATTCCATCAGATCTCAGAAGCCAAGCAGGGTCAGGCCCGGTTAGTGCTTGGATGGGAGACCACCTGGGAACAACAGCTGCTGTAGGCTTGGGAGAAGGATCAGGTAACCCACTCCCAAAAAACAGTCAGCCATTGAAAACCCTATGAATAGCAGAGAAGCACTAACAATACTGTTTTACCTGTTGTGCATAGGCTCACTATGAGTCAGACACCAACTCTATGGCACCTAACAACAACAACTGAAGCTTGTTGATAAAGGGAAAACCTTTTCAGAATCTTACGTTCCAAAAAGGAATGTGCACACAAAACATGCAAGAATCTTAAAATGTGACTGGTCTCAGTTGAGGTCCAAGACTATGTATTTCTAGCAAGCTCCAGATGATGCCAATGGTATGGTTCCATGGACCATGTTGTTGTTAGGTGTCATCAAGTCAGGTCTGACTCATAGAAACCTTGTGTACAATAGAACAAAATACTCCCAAACACTGCGCCATGCCAGCACTGTCAGTGCTTCTCTGCTATTCATAGAGTTTTCAGTGGCTGATTGTCTTAGGATTGTTTCAGGAATGGGCTACCAGGTCCTTCTCCTATTTTATGTGGTGCTGTAAATCAAACCTAGGGCCTCAGAGAGCACAGAGGAGCACTCTACCAATTAAGCTAAACACAGCCCCCATAGACCACAGTTGGTTACAAGCTTCTAATGGACTCTCTTTTTATACTTTTATAGCTTCCATCATTTCTTCTGTGTCATAATGAACCATTAATATTTTTAAATATTAATTTTTAAAATATTTTACATAAAATATAAAATATATATAAAATATAAAAAATATAAAAATATTTTTTAAAATTGAATATTAAAATATTCATTATTAGTGTTCCTTCTTGAATTCCTATTTTTCCCACTCTTAAGGCTTCTACTTAGAAAATTCCAGATGATTTCTAGCCTTAATTTTCAAGTCTCTATAAAATAATGTTAATCACTTATTCAGATCCATTTTTTCAATCACTAGCATGCACTGAGATTTTTAAGTGAAAGGTGTTTTGTTGTTGTTGTTTTCTTGCATTTTTTTATTATTTTCTTAATTTAGACCCTTATGAAAAACTCACACTCACGTCTGCATCCATCTACTCTTCTATACCTGCCTAGAAATCCAGAATAGAAAGGTTCGACTTCTAACCAGCCTGCAGCCATGGTCCTGTGGCATCCGATCCCATCAGATTTCGGAAGCTAAGCAGGGCCAGGCCTGGTTAGTATTTGGATGGGAGACCACATGGAAACACCAGGTGCTGTAGGTTTGGGAGAATGACCCGGCGACCCACTCCCAAAAATGGGGAGACAGACTGGCAAGCCACTCCCCAAAATCAATCAGCCATTGAAAACCCTATGAACAGCAGAGAAGCACTGACAATAGTGTTCCCCCTATTGTATGTAGGGCTGCTATGAGTCGGATACCAACTTGACAGCACCTAACAACAACTTCTAACCAAGTGGCCAGAAAGCTTTTGAAACATCAAGCAGTCAACTGCCTCCAAAACAGCATCTCTATCAAAAAATATCAAGGCAAGACTTCATGTGATTTAAACAATCTGTTCAATGAAATTTGAGAATTGGACCTGGCCCCAGAAACATAATCCATACCCTTTCCAAGAATATGTCTCAGTTTCTTACTCAAGGAAATCATTATAAAGTTGTTTTCTTAGCCAGGCATTGAGATGCTCACCAATTACCCCAGCACTCAGGAGGGAGAGAAAAGAACTGAGAGTTGGAGACCAGCCTGACCTGCACAACAAGATCTTGCCTCAAAAAAATAAAATAAAGTTGTTTTCTTCATCACTGTGACACTTACAAATGACACAGGGGAGAAAGCATCACCTAATCACTTCAAAAAGCCACTCTGGAAAGATGTATAATTTATTCTCATGTCACATTACAACATGAAGAGAAATGTGATAAATAAATCCAGGCTAATGAGAAAATATTACTGTAAGAAAGAAGAAAAGAAAGCAGTTAATCCATTTTTAAATAATCCTAAAACAATGCTCAGGTACTCCCTGGATTCTATTTCTTGGGATATGACTAATCATTTTTTTCTTTACCCCACAAACTGATTACACAAAAGCAATTATGAGAAAATATGTAATAAAACAGCAGGTGATGCCGAATGGAATTCAGAAAAGTGCCTACAGGGGGAGAAAAAAAAGAGTCATTCATTGTTAAGCATCCCTAAACACTATGCTCTAGAAAGAGTAGTGAACATGAATTTTAAACATTTACAAACCTCAGGGTGCCTTAAATACAGATATCCCCCCTTTCCCATTTTACAGTTTGGGAAAACTGAGTCAGCAATCCTCAATTGCTCTAGACTTCTGCAGAAATGAACCCCAGAAGGGCACTCAGATCACAATTTGATTAAGAAGTGTAATTAGAAACCTTCTTTTACTTAGCTGAGTCACCTGGTGTCTCACTGCACACTTCTACCAAAATTAAATGCATTAATTTTTTAAATTGAGTCCTGGAGAGTCCCATCTGCAGTGTAATCAAAGTAAATTATATTATTAAGTGTTAGAAGATCTAAGACACAAAATAAAATGAAATAAATATGTATAAAAGACTAATAATGCCCTAGGCAAGGACCTAGGAAATTGTTGATCATATTACCATTGAAGCTATTTTCCATGCTAGACTGAGGCAGAGGCTACAAATTTTTTTCTTTTTTTTTTTTTTCAGATAATTTTCTCCAGTGAGAAACAAAACACACTAAAAATAGAATTTCTGGTTTGCTATTTTATGAGACCTGAATATAAGTAGATAACTTTTTAGACTATCTTTTAAAAGTAGGATGGGGACTATTTGAGAGGCTAACATTGTCACTAGGTGGGAATTGGCTTTAGGAAACTTCATATTCTTCGGTCTCATCCCCAAATGAGATGAACCATTCTACCCCTTGCTATCCCTGTCCTGTCTGTATCCATAAAAGTATCTTCTAGAAATAGAACCCACTAGGGTCCAGGGCTCACTATTAATTTTAGGAAAGTTCTCTGCTTCGCCCCTAGACAAGGTGCCTCCTAGAGTCCACAGGCATCTTTTTTCAGAAGTTAGAAAATTTACCAAGCTTATGGAACTCCCAGGGAGTCAGTTATGGAAACTGACCCCTTCCACCTTAGGGAGTGTAATGGGAACTGCAAGACAGCCCTTGGGTGTAATGCAAATTTCTGAACAACCTATAAAAGATGGAGCCTACAACAAAGTTGGTATGCAGAGCAAAGTATCAGAAATTGAGCAATGAAAAACTAGCCAGAATACAATAGGAGGAAGGCCCAAAAGCAAAGCCAAGGAGGCACTCTTTCCACCAAGCTGAAACAGGTGGTTCAAGGCGCAACGAGAGGCAAAGACTAAGTGCACTGGAAGAGTACCCTGGGAGCATAGGGACCATGGGATAAAGCATCAAGCTTCTCAGCTATTGCAGTGAACTGTCTTTCGCTCCACCCTTTGGCTCAGTGACTCTGTGATTTCCTTACAGCAGTAACTCTAGCTTTTACAGCTTTAGGACTTGCTTGTCATATCTGTATGCCCACAATGATTCAGACCAATAACAGGCACAGGCCAGATCCAGCCTGATGCTCATTTTATAACAAAATTTTATTGGAACACAGCCACATCTACATGTTTTCCTATTATCTATGGCTGCTCTCAAGCTATAGAAGCAGAGCTGCAAAGCCACAAAGGAAAGATATGTTCAAGGAATTAACTCAATACTGCTTGAGTTCAGAGTTCAAGTGAAGAGATGTGACTAGGAAGGTGTATAGTGCCTTGTTAACGGAGGTGTAGGGTTTGGATTTATATAGAAACTCATGAGGAAATACTGAAGTGCTCTGGGCAAGCACAAATGATTCATATTTCATCTTCAAATTCTCAGGACATATTAAACAGAGTGCAGGAAAGGAACAGTACTGATGGCAGAAAGTACAGTCAAGAGGCTATTTGTGCTCATGCTGGTAACAGAAGAGGATGGTGTGAGCCAAAGAAATGGCAGTGAGTGTTGAGAGAAGTGGAGAGGTCTGGAAGATGTTATCTGGAAAAGAACAACAAACTTGGCCTGTGTATTAAGATTGCATTAGCTGTCATGTGACAGAAGCCCTTCAGTGGCTCAGCCAAGTAAGTGGTTTATTTTTCTCACATCACTAAAGTCTAGATATGTTGTTGTTGTTAAGTGCCATGGAGTCGATTTAACTCAATGATCCTACGTACAACAGAATGAAACACTCCCTGACACTTTGCCATGCCCAGCACTATTGTCAGTATTTCTCTGCTATTCATAGGGTTTTTGATGGCTGCTTGTTTTGGAAGCCCCAGGTCCTTCTCCCAAGACTGCAGGACACATTATATCCAGGCAGTCTCCCATCCAAGGACTAACCATGCCCAACCCTGCTTAGCTTCTGAGATCAGACAGGATCAGACGTCTGGGTGGTATGGCTGTAGACAAAGTCTAGGTATGGACCACCCAAACCCTGTGTCCACACCAAAGACTCTGTTTCTTCTAGGTTCCTGGGGCTGGGGTTTAGCTCAGTGGGTAGAGTCCCTGCTCTGCACTCTGAGGAACCAGGGTCAACCCCCAGCACTGCAAAAATGGGAGAAGGATATGGCAATCCACTCCCAAAAACAATCCCCAAACAATCAGCCACTGAAAATTCTATGAGGGTCACTATGAGTTGAACAGAACTTGATGGCACCTAACAATAACAACCACCTATGTTCCTGCTCTGTTATCCTAAGTAGTTCTTATCTTCATGTTTGAAAAATGAGTGTTCTATTTATTTGCAGGCACTGTGCTTGTGTTCATGCAGAGATGAGAAAGGGAGAAAACAAAAAAATAGGAGCCAGTTTAGTCTGTTCATTTACATCAAGAAAACAATAGCAGACTAGAGCCTTCCTTTCTGATGCCATTGTCCACTAATGGGTTACACAATTGCCCTCAGAAGGAAGGGAGTGTAAAAGGGGACTTTTATTGGGGCATAGTAATCATCACACTTAAAATCAGAAACAGATATTGGGCAGATAACTAGTAGTATTTGCCATAGGCACCAATTGGATTTGATGGCAAGAAAGACTATCATCCGGGATCCTGAATGGGTGGGTATTCAGGGTGCTCACTCTCATATCACTGCAATATGAGAAAGAATGGGAGGAAGAAAAGGAAACAAAGGCAAAATGAAAAATGAGTTCTACTTAGGATATGTTGAATGTGCAGTGTCTGTGGGACAATTATTGATGACAGTCTGAAGCTAATGAGAAAAGGATGAACTGGGGACATATATTAGAAAATACTATACGCCTGGTTCAAATGCCTATGACCTTTCTGCTATATGTAGCTGATCATATAGTCTTCAAAATCCTTAACCTTTTTTTTTTTTTCGTGGTACTGGGGGTTGATCCCGGGGCCTCATGCCTGCATGCTTTGCAAGTGCTGAACCACTGAGCTGCACCCCCAGCCCTTTTTTTTTTTTTTCTCTACTTTCTGAGACAGGGTCTCACTAAGTTACGTAGACTTCCTCTGGTCTCAAACTTGCGATCCTCCTGGCTCCACCTCCCAAGCCGCTGAGATTATAGGCATGCACCACCACGCCCAGCTAAAATCCTTAATCTTTTAAGCATGCATGTTGTTGTTGTTATGTGCCATCAAGTCAGTATCTAACTTATAGCCACCCTACGTACAATAGGTGAAACAGTATTGTTAGTGCTTCTCTGCTATTCATAGCACTTTAAATGGCTGATTGTTCTTTGGGGAGTGGGTTGCTGGGTCCATCTCCAAAGCCTACAGCACCTGATGTTCCCAGGAGGTCTCCCATCCAAGTACTAATCAGACCCGACCCTGCTTAGCTTCCCAGATCTGACAGGATTGGATGCTACAGTGGTATGGCTACAGGCACTTTTAAGCATGCTTGTTGTTGTTGTTAGGTGCCATCGAGTCGGTATCCAACTCATAGCGACCCTCTGTACAACAGGGGAAACACTATTGTCAGTGCTTCTCTGCTGTTCATAGGCTTTTCAATGGCAGATTGATTTTTGGGAGGGGGTTGCCAGGTCCTTCTCCCAAGCCTACAGCTTCTGGTGTTCCCAGGCGGTCTCCCATCCAGGTACTAACCAGGCCCGACCCTGCTTAGCTTCCGAGATCTGATGGGATCAGATGCCGCAGGGCTACAGCTGCAGGCTTAAGCATGCTAGACATTTATAACTAATGTTCCAAGGATGATCATTGCTGAAGCCATACAAGCTTTTAAATTAGCCCTTGATTTTGTTTCATGTTGACCAGAATGCAAAAGAAATATAATTTGCATAGCATCAAACCAAAAAAATTTTATTTTATTTGTTAAAAATAAGATTTTTATCTTGTTCCAGTCTGTTTTATCTTTTCAGGATTATTCAAGGCAGGAAAACAATGGTAAACTGAGAACCACTCGTCACTTTCACCACAGGCTAAATGGTAACAGATATTCCTGCACTAAGGGAGTAACATCTTTCAGCAGAATTTACATCAGGTATCATTGCTCATCCTGGGATTGGGCATGCACATCTGGAATCCCACTTGGGCTCACTGGAAAGCTGCTGATCTATGAAGCAGTTAGACAACCTTCATGCCCTAATCTCTGCATAATGCTTTTGGCAATTCCAATTAGATAATTAGATGAGATTAGATTAATTAAATTTGCACACTGGTTCAGATATTTGCAATATTTTCCACCATTAGAATATGGAGCAAGCACTGCATCTCTAACTGTAATCTCATCTTGGTTCATCAGAAAACTTCCTCTTAAAACAGATCTCCCTGTAGAGAACTCAGAATGGAGTAAACTTTAAATGGGCCAAAGGAAGATCACCCTATAATAGTGTAATCATTGTTTTTGCATAGCTGTGATCAAAATACCTGATGGAAACAACTTAATAAAGGACGAGTTGGTTTGAGCTCATGATTTCAGAGTTCTGTCCATGGTTGCTCAGCCCCATGGGCTTAGAAAGAACATCATGGCAGAGGGAGCATGTCCTGGAGGAGATGCTTCACCTATTGGTTTACCAGAAGCAGAGACAGCAAGAAAAACACCAGAAACCAGGTATAACCTTCAAAGTCACGCCCCCAGTGAACTACTTCCGCCAATGAGGTCCTACCTCCTAAAGTGTCCAGAACCCAAAATAACACCAGCAGCTGGGGACCAAGTGTTCAAAACATGAACTTAGGGGGCCATCTTACAGTTAAATCAGGACAAATAGGAACTATAGTGGTACTATGTTAGTCAGCTTCCCACTTTTACTGTGACAAAATACCTGAGAAGATCAAATTAATGAAGAAAAATTCATTTTGTGTCACTGTTTCAGGGGTCTCGGTCCATGCTTGGCTAGCTCTGTGGTTTCTGGGCAGAGGTGAAACAGAAAATCATGGTGGAAGGTCATGGTGTAACAAAGCTGCTTATGACATGGCAGCCAGGAAGCAGAGAGAGTGAGAAACAAAGGGGCTGGGGGCCAAGATATACTCTTCCAAGGCATAGCGCCAGTGACCAATTCCTCCAACTACGACCCAATACCTCATAGCCCGTTCATCTGTGAGCTCATCAGTGGATTAACCCATTGATGACATTAGCACCCTCATGCTCCAATCATCTCTTAAAAGCACCACCAGCTTGGGACCAAACCTTCAAAACCAACATGTGAGGCTATTGTGGGGACACTTCATATACAAACTATAACAATATCCTATGATAAAGTTTGGGGAAAGCAAGCCATATATGCAGAAGATTTCTGGAATAGTAAGCACAGGGCTTCTATTGGAAACAGATTGGTTAAAGGTTATCTTATCCTACCAGTGGGCTGGGATTTAGTTCAGTTGGTGGAACGCTGCTCTGTAGTCTCTGAGGTCCTGAGTTCAATTCCCAACACCACAAAAATGGGAGAAGGATGTAGCACTCTACTACCGAGGCAATCCCCAAAACAGTCAGCCATTGAAAACCCTATGAAGGTCGCTATGAGTCGGACACGACTCAACAACAACAACAATCCTACCAGCATGCAGAGGAATGCAGGAATCTTTTATAGTAATAAGCCATTATAATTTTTATTGTAATCAGTGGATCATTACACATTATCAAAGTGAAACCTCCAGATATTTTTTTCTTCCTTTCTTCTATTTTTTGTTTGTTTGTTTTGTTTTGTTTTGTTTTCCTTTGTTCTTTTTTTGAGATGGAGTTTTGCCATGCAGCCCAAACTGCCCTAAAATTCACAATCAACCTCCTGGCCCTGCCTCACAAGTGCTGAAATTACAGATGTGTACCACCATGCCCAGCACACAAGCTCCAGAATTTGATGCTCTTATAGTAGAGAAAGAGAAATAAAGGAAAGGTTTTACACTTCTCTAGAAATATGCTCAATATTTTATGGCTCGTCTCTGTTCTTCTGTATATCCTAATCCTTTCAGCTGTTCTCTTCGTAACCGCCAGGTAAGGATACCCTAGTCTTCACATTTTAGTTATAGGACTCACCTGCTCAGATCAAGAACAAACAGGTCGACGTTAGGAAGGCTGTGTTAGATTTCTGTTACTGTAATAATGACCTAGGATAGATCAATGTAAAAAGAGGAAAGTTTTTTTTTCTTTTTTCCAGAGGTTTCAGTCCATGATCACTTGGCCCCCTTGCTTTTACTCCTGTGGTGAAGTAAGTACATCATGATGGGAGCACAGAGCAGAGGAAAATGCTCATGTCATGGCGGCCATAAAAGAGCAAAGAGAAAGAGAAAGAGGTCAGGGTCCCATATACCCTTCTGGGGTACATACCCAGTGACCAAACTTCCTCCACAGCCCTACCTGCCAAAGGTCCTACCATATCCCAACAGTACCACAGGCTGGTCCTAAGCCTTTAACACATGGGCCTGTGGAGGACACTTATCCAAACAACAGCACAGTGGTATTCCTGGTTTCCCATCTTCCTGGCCATCTGTGACCTGTGGGCCCACAGGATTAATTCTCACCAATATACTGGGAGCAAAGGCAACCATGTCACTTCTATCGCCAGCATTCTGTTTAGCTGTGCCAGTTTCTAACAAAATTTAAGAGAGTAGGTCTGTAAGTGACCAGGATGGGCAGATAGATCTTCCACTTCTCACCTCTCATCCAAAATTCCACAAAGGAAATGTATCTGGCTGGGCATGGTAGCACACACTCGTAATCCCAGCTACTCAGGAGGCTGAGGTAGGAGGATTACAAATTCAAGGTCCGAAGCAGCCTATTCAACTTAGTGAGACCCTTTCTCAAAACTAAGAAATAAAAAAGAGACTAAGAGTGCAGCTCAGTGATAGAGCACTTGCCTAGCATACGGAGTGCCCTGGGTTCAACCTCTGATATTCAAAAAAAAAAAAAAAAAAGAATAAGAATTAAGCCTTTATATTACTTTAAAACACTGGGATTTGGGGTTGTTTGTTGCAACAATATGCTTTGGCATATCTCCACAAATGCAGAAGGTCATATGTATCATTCAATATGTTTCTTTGTGTACTTTTGTCAAAAAGATTTTTGAAACCTAATTTAACAGAGAAAAAGAATTGTTGACAACAGTGCTATAAGTATGACTTTAGTATAATTGTTACAATTAGTATCTGTTCATTTTTAATAATTATAACAATCTTACTCTCATCTGTAAGAGGGTTTTAACTTCTTATTATTTCTTTCTGGTTCCAGAAGTAAAATTTATTTATAGAAGAAAGCATAAAATTTCAAAAAGTAGAAATTTCAAATTACTAATGATACCTAACCACAAAAATCATCATGTATTTTTGCATATAAATTTTCAGTCTTTAGGGACCATGTTTTCTGTACAGTTCTCCAATCTTTTACTTAACCATATTGTCCATATTTCTCTTTATCATTAAATGTTTTTTCCGTCATGTTAATGGCTGAATAGTATTTCATCACATGGCTACATAATGATTTCTTAGTCAACTGCCATTGTTTAATGACATGAATGAATGCTTGTGATTATTCTCCACAAAAGCAATATTTGCCCACATCTACAATAATTTTCAAGACAATATTCTATAAATTAAACTTCTATACCAAATAGTACTTAAAACTTAAAGCTTTTTTATCTAGTTTTGCCAAATCATATTTCAGCACTGAAAGTATATTTCATCATCCACTTAGCAACATTATGAGTGTCTATTTCTTACAGGCCACTATCAATGGAAATTCTCCAGCATTGTCTGAAAAGTGAAAGCCAGTTTCAAATTTATTTAAGGGTCCATATTTTATGCATTCAAACCTCTCTTTTCTATTTTCTTTCTTAATTAAAAATGTCTTTCTTACCCAAAAATGTATTCAACTAAAATTTTTCGTAGATCTGCTATTGTTTCATTTGCTGATTTTTCTCAGATAAACCATCTGGGTTTATTATGTGAGATTTTTTGTTTGTTTTTGGTGTATAGTACAGAAAACAGTTTGTTGTTTTAGAAAACAACCATTTTTTTCTAAGCCATCGAGTGGACAAACTACTCATTCTGTATATGTATTTAGGTTGTTTACTAGCTTGTATCAGTTTCATAGTGTTTAATTATTGAGACCTTCACAGTGCCTTTTTTCCATCTAAAAGTATAGACACATGGATACACACACACACACACACACACACACACACACACACACACACAAACACACCAAAGATAGTCATCCTATTTCCTTTTTGAGTTCATCTTTCCATTCTTCAGAGTGTTTTAATTGAAATGCTTTTCTTTTGATGCTCACATAAGGTAGGAAAGAGGTTACCTGGGCGTTTTGGGTGAGTGGCATCCTCAGAGCTAGTACAGGAAGATCTGTCAGTGAAGGAAGCTTCACACTGGTCCTGCAGAACCAGTGATGGCAAGATCAGGGCTTGTGAATGGAAATTCTTCCCAGTGAGGTTTCATACTTTCTATCTAAAAGGTATTGCTTTAGTTCTCCCATGATTGCCTGAGCTGTGTGCAGGACACCATCTCTGTCATTCTCATGTTAGAGTGAAAGAAACAGAAGTCACTTTCATATATTATGAATCTGGGAATCCTCAAAAAAAACCACACATCTGTAACAAGCCTACAGTCTAGGTTGGGTAATTGCAAACATCCAGGCCATATTTGAGGATGTCAAAAAGAAAACATATTAAAGCCGGATGTGGTGGCTCAAGCTGTAATCCTAGCAGCTTAGGAGGCAGAGACAGGAGGATCACAGGTTTAAGGCCAGAGGCAGTCTGCATAACTTAGCAAGATCCTGTCTCAATTTAAACAATAAAAAAGGGGCTTGGTGTACAACTCAGTGGCAGAGTGCTTGCAAAGCATGTGCAAGGCCCTGGGTTTCTGCGCCACCCCCACACCAATACCACCACCCAAAAAAAATTGAAACTACCTATCCTATTTACAGAAAGGTCAAGATTTTCCATGCACACAGCAGGTTTAGATTCTGAAAGATGCCAGTTGTTCCTGTTGTTAGCTGCCCTCAAGTCGGGTGCAACTCATAACAATGCTCAAAGTGTTTTCAATGGTTGATTGTTTCAGGATTGCTTCCAGAGTGGATTGCCACATCGTTCTCCCATTTTTGTGGTGCTGGGGATAGAAGCCGGGTCCTCAGAGAGTGTAGAGCAGTGCTCTACCAACTGAGCTAAACCCCAGCCCCCAGATGATGCCAATAACACACTACAACTAACTTGATTGATTTTATCAGGCAGAAACAACTACCAAATATAAATACTAAATAATTTACTGGAAGTATTTTTATAAGAAACACCATGCATGATTAATTTTGTCCTTGATGGTGACATGCAACTTGAATTGTTTTTGTCTAATTGACAGTTCTCTTCCAAAGCTTATTTTCATTAGTAGGCACTTGTCATTGCCTTTCTTGATGCAGAGTAAATATTATAATGATTCAGACTGTGTTTAGGCTTGAGATGAGATTTGCTGCCTCTGACTCCAAATAGAGGCAATTTGACATACAATTCTTTAAGGAATATGAACTAGGACCTTGCCAGTCATATAGTGACTAACTAACTATCTCCCATCAGGAGGCTTTCAGAAACACAAAGACTCAGTCCCCGTCCCAGATCCACTATATCAGAACCTTCATTTTAACAGGAACCCCCCAGTGATTGTGTACACATAAAATATGAACAGCTCTGACTTGGAAGACATGGCAGAAAACCCAGGGCTCCAAATGTCTCTCTCTTCTCATTATTCCCTAAGGATGGATTTGAGGCTTAACCACTGCATAAGCAATATTCAACACAGAGAAAGGACTTGGCCTATGAAAGAAGAGCTTGAAAGACTCACTCTGTTTTTCCTGAGTCCATGCCTGCCTTCTTTTAAGAGTACACCAAACCACTGTTGTGCAGGGCAGGAACCAACTTAGGTGAAATTCTGTTGTTTAGTGTGGAAAATTGAAAGGAAATGCCTCAACACGATGTATTAACTGCTTTCTATTCTTTCATTCCAGCTTTGAAAAATGTCATAATAGATGGATATTCAATAAATTACATCCACATTGGAGCATCGTATTTATTCTTCATGTTCATAAAATTCTAGAATCTGATGATTGAAAGAGACCTCAGAATTCCCCTGGGTCTTACCTCTACTTTCCTCTATTTGCTCACTCAGTCTCTGCTTGAACATCTTTGATAATGAGGAACTCGCTATCTATAGGAAGCAGCCCATTCCATTTTATGGAAGTACAAATGGTTGGAGAGCCTCTTTTCTCCTTTGACTTCATAAATGTGCTTCTCTGTAGCTCTTTTTCTGTGATCTGTGATCTTAAACTTTGGAATTGGGGGGAGGAGACAAGATGGCAGGCAGATAACACACGCCTTCTACCCCGGAGTAAAGGGAAGCCTCGATTAGGGGTTGGAACTCACATTGAATAGATAGAAACAGTGATAGTTTAGATTGGGAGATAGAGGATGAAACTGGATGAACACTGAAATCGAGCATTTGGTTTCAGAGGAGCTACACAGAGGTCAGTACCAGTACCACCATTCCACCATTTTGCCTTCACACAGATGGCGGGACAGAATCCTGGAGACTCGGAGGGGACTTCGCACACAAACCCACGGGAGCCGGACCCAACACAGAGTGCAACCTTGACATCACACTGTCACCCTGCCCGTGGAACACAAACTACAAGTTTCGGGTGAGTCAGTTTGAGGTGGCACATGGAATTGCCATCTTCAGCAGCATACGTCCCACAGCCTGAGATGCTGGGCTGTTGTAGGTCCCTCACCCAAGAAAATAGGGATCAGATCCATGAGAGTAGATACGCAAGGGTACGAGGAGTGATCATAGGAAACTGGTGCCAGCAATATGGATGCAGCTCCCTCCCCCCTGTTGTGGCAGGACAGTGGTGCAGACACAATCTCCACAGACATATGGGCACACATACACCCAGATCCCAGACACACCAGAGGGGATCCTAAGTCATCCCACTGCACTGTGGAGAAAGGTGGGGTCTGTGGAGGTGGTTGAGCCCCACATGGACAGAGTGCTCCTTTTCTGCAGAGCCTAGCAGCACAATGAGACACAATAAGAGCAGTTTCGAGTACAATCACTGAGCATGGACAGACCTGCTACAGATTCCCTGGGGGCAGAGGGGTTGGATATCATCCCATCCACAAGAGGATTTGGTCCTCCCAAGTGGTCTCCCAAGTGGGCGGAAAGCCCTGCAATAAAAAAAAATCCACGATAGCAGCCATATTCCCTCCATGGTATAGGCTTTGGGTGGGAAATCTCTGATTTGGGGAATTGGTGCCCGAACTATGTGGGAAAGGGAGAACTCCAGGGAGGACCCCACAGGTTCCACTGCCTCTCAAACAATACAATAGACACAGAATATTTCGTGGAACCATCTCTTTGAGGATTCAGTGTCCCACTTAACCCAGGACATTGTGGGGCAGTCTGGCATTTTCTATGTAATTGGCAAAATCTCTATAGACTAAGACAGACTGCTCCTGCAGATTGTGTGAAAAAACTGCCACCCTAAGGCCTGGAGGGAGCACTGCTTCCTGCAGTATGGACTTCACCTGGTAGAACTGGGTGTCTATAGTGCAGATTCCACCTGCAAGAATATACAAGGGGTTTTTTTGTTTTTGTGGTTTTTTGTTTTCTTTTTTCATTTTTCTTTTTCTTTTTGTATGGGGATTTGAACCCAGGGTCTTGCGCCAGCTTACTTTGTAGGTGCTGGACCACCGTGCTGCACCCCCAGCCCATATTTTTTACTTTTTGAGACAGGGGCTTGCTGGGTTGCACAAACTGCCTCTGATCTCAGGCTTGTGATCCTCCTGCCTCCCCCCCCCAAGCCACTGGGATTGCAGGCATGCACCACCACACCTGACTACAAGTGTTTTTATATGTGTGTGGGAGCATGTATGCATGGATTTGTTGTTGTTGTTGTTGTTGTTGTTGTTGTTGTTTTGTATGGGGGTTTGAAACCAGGGTCTTGCGCCTGCTTGCTTTGTAGGTGATGGATTGCCATGCTGTGTCCCCAGCCCATAGTTTTTACTTTTTGAGACAGGGTCTCGCTGGGTTGCACAGACTGCCTGTGATCTCAGGCTTGTGGGCCTCCTGCCTCCACCCCGCAAGCCGCTGGGATTGCAGGCATACAACACCGCACGTGACTACAAGTGTTTTTTATATGTCTGTGGGAGTATGTATGAGTGAGGTTTTCTTTATTTCTGTTTTTCTTCCTTTCTTCTTTTACTCTCTTTCCTTTTTCTATTCTCCGTCTCTTTTTCTTAAGCTATATATGTGTCTTTGTTTTAATTATTTTACCCTTAAGTCTTAACCTTAATTTTAATTTTGACAGTTATTTCTATTAGCCTCTGTCCTCTACCTCCTCTTTCCCCCTCTTCTGTCACCAGATCCCCCCCTTTCTCACCCTACAGAAAAGGAACAAAATCTATCACCTCCCTAGCCCCTAGCCCCTTTGAAGTTGGGCTGGTGGACTAAAGAGAGAACCACACAGACCAAAAAGGCGAGAATATACCCAGTTTATAAGCTCAAATAAGCACCAGAGATTCAGCACCACACAATCTCAAAGGAATAACAGAGGGAGAAGTTCTGCGCACTCGGGAGAGACGAATTCTACTTCCCAGACCATATTACGGGCAAACAAAGTAAACCTTCAAAAACACAAAGGGGCAGGATGGATCTGAAGGACCCACAGAGCAAAGCCCCCCAACAAACAACTCCAAAGACTCTCAACTCTTAGAGATCTCTGATTCAGAATTCAGAGTCATGGTTATAAACATGCTAAGAGAAATTAAAATGAATACTATAAGCACCCTGGAAATCCTTGAAAAGAAGGTACCTCACTTGGAATCTGTTCTATCATCCCAGCTAGAAATGATAAGGAAAAACTAAGCAACTCTCCTTGAAACTCAATCCAAGTTAACTGAATTGAACTCGGCTAAAGAATCCTTTTCATCAAGACTGGATGAATCTGAGCTGAGGATTTCCGATTCTGAAGATGCCATAAATGAACTTGAATACAATCAGTCAGAAATGGAATCAAGGATAAAGGTATAAAAAAAGATTTCCAGGAGAACTCAGATAGAATGAAAAAACGAAACTTAAGAATTCAGGGCATCCCTGAAGGAAAAGAAAGATCCATTGGAGGCCTTCAAAATCTAGTAAAGGATATCTTCAAGGAAAACTTCCCAAAGATAATACAGGAAATGGATATGTACACCACTGAGACATTCAGGACTCCTTTGAAGGCTGACTTAAGTAGATCATCCTCAAGACACATCATCACTTGCATGCTGTCATTAGAGACCAGGGAAGCTATCCTGCAAGCAGCAAGACAGAAACCTTTATTCCTTATAAAGCAAAACGTAGGAAAATTACTGCAGACTTCTCCATATCAACATTGAAAGCTAGAAAGGAATGGACGGGTGACTCAAATCTGAAAAAAAAACAATCTCCAGCCAAGACTAGTATATCCAGCAAAATTAACTTTGAAAATAGATGAGGAGTATAAGACATTTAATACATTGATGCTTTTAAACGATATGCAAACACCAAACCAGCACTGGAGAGGATTGTAAATGAACTACCACATCCAGGAGAGTTAAGACAACCCTATAAAGGAAGACAAAGAACTGGTCAGCTGAAATGAGAGCAACCCAAGAAAGGACCAAAGCAAACATGATTCATAAATCAGTAACAGGTAATGATTGGGTATATAACAATAAATGCTACTCAATAATCACTATTAATGTAAATGGTCGTAGTTCACCAATTAAGAGACAGAGGTTGGCTAATTGGATGAAAAAACACAAACCATCAATATATGGTATTCAAAAAACTCATCCAACTCACAAAGACTGGAATAAACTGAGAGTTAAGGGCTGGAAAAATGTATACCTAGCAAGGGGGGGAACAAAAGAAAGCAGGTGTTGCAATTCTAATTTCAGATAGATTAAATTTCATTCCAAAACTAATTAGAAGAGACAAAGGAGGACATTACATTTTAATACAAGGAACAATTGATCAAGAATCAATAATGCTCCTTAATATTTATACCCCAAACATAGGGGCACCTAGCTTTATAAGACAAACCTTATGGAATATAAAGAACTTTATTGGACCAGAATCAATAATTATGGGAGACTTAAATACCCCACTTTTATCAAGAGAAAAGTCATCAAAATGAAAAATCAACAGAGAAACGTCAAATCTAATCTCCATCCTAAACTAGTTGGATCTCAGATATATACAGAATATTTCATCCACATGATGAGTAATACACATTCTTTTCAGCTCAACATGGAATGTTTTCTAAGATAGATCATATGCTAGTGCATAAGAACTCCCTCAACAAATGCAAAAAAGTAGAAATTATCCCCTGTTCCTTATCAGATCACAATGGGATAAAATTGGAGCTCAAGAGCAAGAATAATTCCAGAAACTTTACAAACTCATGGAGACTGACTAATACACTGCTGAATGACCAATGGATCGTTGATGAAATCAAATTGGAATTTAAAAAATTCCTACAATCAAATGATGATGAAAACACATCATATCAAAACATATGGGATACAGCAAAGGCAGTTTTAAGAGGGAAATTTATAGCATTAAGTGCCTTCATCAATAAAATAAAGAAGAGCCAAAGAAATGACCTAATGATGCATCTTGAGACACTAGAAAACCAACAAAAAAATCAAACCTAGAAGGAACACCCAAAAGGAAATTACAAAAATAAAGGAAGAAATATCTCAATTAGAATCCAAACAGATAATTCAAAAAATTAGTAAGACTAAGAGCTGGTTCTTTGAAAAGATTAATAAAATAGACACCCCTCTGGCTAACCTCATCAAAAAGAAAAAGGAAAAATCCAACATAGTATGGATTATGAAAGACAACAGATCCATAACCACAGACTTCAATGAAATAGGGAAAATTGTCAGGGATTACTATGAGAGACTGTATTCCCAAAAATATGAAAATGCAGAAGAAATGGACAAATTTACTAACACATATGACCTACCAAAGCTAACCCCAGCAGATATAACTGACTTAAACAAGCCCAATACATATACAGAAACAGAAAAGGTAATTAAAAGTCTCCCAACAAAGAAGAGCCCAGGTCCTGATGGATTCATGGCAGAATTTTACCAAACTTTTAAAGAAGATATAATACCTGTCTTCCTCAAATTATTCCAAAAAATAGAAAAGGAGGGACACTCCCAAATTCATTCTATGAAGCTACCATCACCCTGATACCTAAACCAGGAAAAGATTCATCTAAGATAGACAATAACAGATCCATCTCCCTTATGAATCTAGATGCAAAAATATTTAATAAAATTCTGGCAAACAGAATCCAGCAGCATATAAAAACGATTATTCACCATGACCAAGTGGGATTTATATCACAGATGCAAGGCTGGTTTAACATATGGAAATCAATTAATGTAATCCAGCATATCAAGAAACTGGCAAACAAAAACCACATGATCATCTCAATTGATGCTGAAAAGGCCTTCAACAAAGTGCAACACCTTTTCATGATAAAAACACTGGAGAAGATAGGTATAACCAGAAAATACCTTAATTTCATAAAAGCCATTTATGACAAACCGACAGCCAACATTATATTCAATGGAGAAAAACTGAAACCATTTCCTCTTAGAACTAGAACAAGACAAGGATGTCCTCTCTCTCCTATTCTATTCAACATAGTAATTGAAGTCCTGGCCAAGGAAATCAGATAACAGAAAGAAATCAAAGGGATACAGATTGGCAAGGAAGAGGTCAAATTACCTTTATTTGCAGATGATATGATCTTAAACCTGAAAGACCCAAAAACCTCAACCAGAAAACTGTTACAACTAATTAACTCCTTCAGCAAAGTTGCAGGCTACAAAATTAACACACAAAAATCAACAGCTTTTCTTTACACCAATTCCAAACAGGAAGAGAAGGAAATTTCAGGAAAAATACCATTCATGATAGCCCACCAGAAAATTAAATACCTTGGAATCAATCTAAACAAAGACCCTTCAGATGTCTACAGGGAAAATTTCAAAACATTAAAGAAAGAAATAGCAGAGGACACTGAAAAATGAAAAGACCTCCCCTGCTCCTGGATAGGGAGAATTAATATAGTAAAAATGGCTATCCTACCAAAAGCAATCTATAGATTTAATGCAATACCCATTAAAATTCCACTGACTGACTTTACAGAAATAGAAAAAATGATCCAAAAATTCACATGGAACCACAAAAGACCAGGTATAGCCCAAACACTTTTAAGCTGCAAATCTAATGCTGGTGGAATCACAATCCCTGACTTCAAGTTATACGACAGGGCAGTGGTTGCAAAAACAGCTTGGTACTGGCACAAAAATAGACCCAAAGACATTTGGAACAGAATAGAAGACCCAGATATACCTCAACACACCTATAGCCACCTGATTTTCAACAAAGGAGCAAAGCAAGTAAACTGGAAAAAGGACAGCCTCTTCAACAAATGGTGCTGGGAAACATGGTCATCCACATGCAGAAAAATGAAAGTGGATCCGCATCTCTCAATATACATGAGAGTTAACTCAAAATGGATAAAAGATCTCAACATAAAACCAGAAACTTTAAACCTTATAGAAGGCAAGATAGGCAATACACTCTATCATATAGGCATAGGAAAGTATTTCCTTAATAGGACTCCAATTGCTCAAGAAATTGTGACAAGAATAGATAAATGGGATCACATGAAATTAAAAAGCTTCTGCACAGCAAAAGAAACAATTAAGAGAGTCAAGGAAACCCCCAGGGAATGGGAAAAAATCTTTGCATTTTATACATCAGATAAAGGTCTAATTACTAGAATTTATAAAGAATTCAAGAAAAAACTCCCCTAAAAAAACAAATAATCCAATACACAAATGGGCAAAGGGACTGAATAGACAGTTCTCAAATGAAGAGGTCCATAAAGCCATCAAACACATGAAAAAATGTTCAACATCCCTAGCCATTAGGGAAATGCAAATGAAAACAACTCTGAGATTTCATCTTATACCAATAAGAATGGCCAAGATCAATAAAACAAAAAACAATAAAACAAATGCTGGTGAGGTTGCAACAAAAAAGGAACACTCTTACATTGTTGGTGGAGCTGTAAATTGGTACAGCCACTGTGGAAATCAATATGGAGATATCTTTAAAAACTGAAAATAAATCTACCGTATGACCCAGCTATAATACTACTGGGAATTTACCCACAGGAAGATGGGTCATCCTACCACCGAGACACCTACATCTCCATGTTCAATGCTGCACTTTTCACAATAGCAAGGATATGGAATCAACTAAGTGCCCTTCAACAGAAGAATGGATAAAAAAACTATGGTACATATATATGATGGAATACTACTCAGCAATCAAGAAAAATGAAATAAGGTCATTCTTAGCAAAATGGATGGAATTAGAGAAAATTATTTTAAGTGAACAAACACAAGCTCAGAAAGAGAAACACCACATGTTCTCACTCATATGTGGTAGTTGAATCAAAATTATAAGAAGGAAAAATCCTATTCAAAGGTCGGATCAAAATAAAATGAAAAAAAAAAGCTAAGAATGGTGTCAATATAAATGGTCTAGAAAATGCATGCAATTGTTCTGACAAGATAAAAACAAAGTTCACTACAGGAAAAGTTTCTATCTTAAACAGAACTGGAACCCAAGGACATATAGAAAAA
>VMDO01030935.1:0-20666 GCA_007922755.1 Pedetes capensis
AAGAAATTAAAAGACGCATTGCTCTAGGAATAGCTGTGGCAAAAGATCTCTTTAGAGTATTGAAAAGCAAAGATGTCACATTGAAGACGAAGGTGTGTCTGACTCATACCATGCATGCTATTTTCAGTCGCATCATAGCATCATATGGTTGTTAAAACTGGACATTGAACAAGGGATACAGAAAAAGAATTGATGCTTTGAATTGTGGTGCTGGAGGCGTCTATTGAATACCATGGACTGCCAAAAGAACCAACAAATCTGTCTTAGAAGAAGTACAACCAGAGTGCTCCTTGGAAGCAAGAATGGCCAGACTGCATCTTACATATTTTGGACATGTAGTCAGGAGAGAGATCAATCCTTGGAGAAGGACATCATGTTTGGGAGAGTGGCAGGTCAATGCAAAAGAGGAAAACCCTCCACCAGATGGATTGACACATTGTCTGCAACAATGGGCTTAAACATAAATAAGATGGTTTGCCTGGCACAGAATCGGCAAGTGTTTCGATCTGCTGTACATAGGGTCGCTATGAGTTGGATTCGACTCGATGGCACGTAACAACAACAACAACAACATTAGTAGGCCTTGGCTCAATGGCACCTAACAACAATAACAACTGGTCCCGTTCATATGTAGACTAAACTAGGGGGTCAGAGGAGAAGGGGAAGGAGAAAAGAGGTGGGGGAAGGGGAAGGAAGAAGAAAGGGAGAGGAGAAGTAAATCCCTAAAGAAAACTTGAAAATAATGGTCTTTCTTATAAAAACATCCTCCTAGCGTTGTGGCAAAACCCTGTAATCCAGCAACTGGGGAGGTGTAGCCGGTGTAATTTAGCAAGATTCTGTCTCAAAATAAATCCTGGGCTGGGGGTGTGGCTGAGTGGTAAAACCCATGCAAAAGCAGGCATGAGGCCCTGGGTTCAACCCTCAAGTACCACAAATAAAAGAAAAAAGTTCTCCCAATTTTGTCCAGATTTGAGCAGTTGGAGCCAGGGATGAGAACACACTTGTCATCCCAGCAATTGGCAGGCTGAAGCAGGATTGTGAGTTCAAGACTAGCATGGGTTACATAGTAAGTTTGAGGCCAGGCTGGGCTTATAGTGAGATCTTGTCTCAAAAGAAAAAGAAAAACAAAACAAAAACAAAAAACAAATATAATTTGAGCAGATGAGGAGATGGATACCCCTTGAATTTCCTTAGTGTAACTACCATGCCTAGATTTCATGCCCCTTAGAAATTTGGCTCAGGTTGAAACATAGAGAATAGCCAAATCCTTTCTCCCTTGTTCGTAAACACAACTAGAGCCTCACATCTGAGGCATCATAAATATGAAAATTTTAGAAAGTGTCCAGAGTACTTCATCAATATGAAATGAAATATTTTGGTTATTAATTTCTAGAAACATAAAGTTAAGGCTGTGTGACTATTGTTATCCAGAGTCTGTTGTCTCCTTCTTCCTTTAGTAATGAAATCTCTGAATCTTAGCTGCTCAGAATAAAAGTTCCATTTCCCAGTTTCCCTTGCAGCTAGATTTAGCCACATGGCTGACTTCTGGCTTGTGGTATTTGAACAGAAGTGATATATGTACCTGGGGCAGGAGGCTCTGGAGTTTCTTTAAACTGTGGTTAATTTGGGTCACTATCTAGGTACCGAACCTATCATGTAATTAACACTGGCCTGGACTCCAATGAGTTAAATAGAATAATAACAAAAATACCCCAAAACTAGGTGGAAAGTTAAATCTTATAAAAAAAAGTCCAAAGTCCAAAGTGAGCAATAAATGGGAGTTATTCAGAGGTAGGGATTCCTTGAAGCCTTACAAATTCTATGAAGTCTCATCTACATGCCGCATGTATATTTTTTAACAACTTGATATTCTGACCAATGATACTATTCATATCTATTTGCCTAAATAGTAAATACCTGTTTCTTAGTGGAATAATGTTTAGCCAATATTTAGAAGCCTGCATTTTGGTAAATATCTATTCAAATTAGGTGCTGTTTTTCTCATGGTAGGTGGATTAACAGTTGGGCATCAATTATTTCCCTTTTCTGAATACGGATATAGTAACTGCCCTCTCTGCCCACATGAGAAGTATTGTTCAATAGTAAAAATAGATTTTTGGTTAGGATTTGGACAAGAAGTTGTTTAAAATTTTTAGTACTGATTTTAAAGAGAAGACCAAAAAATATCCTGAATATCTTCCTAATTTTTAGAATGAGTTTCAAAGATGTCTCTTTTTCTCACTCAGTTTGAAAAAGTGATCAACAATCTACAAGAGGCTAATATATCTGAGACATGTTATGTATCCCGCCACTCATGCTAAACTATCACTGATGTCTTGGGCTTTTTTCTCTAAGGACCGTTTTGAAGATGACACTGAACACTGAATTATGAGTAGTTTGCTGTTTCTGGCCAGACCCAGAGCCACAGTGTATATTAAGATGCAAAATTGTTGCTAGTATAGTGGAGTGAAGAATACGTTGCCTTCCTAGAAATGTATTTATTAATTCCTGGTAGATGATGATTAAATTAATATGAAACATATGCATGACTTCTTTATAATTTTTGTTACCTAAAATTAAGATGAAAACTTATCATTAGGAAAAAAGAGTAAACATAATTTCTGTGGCAAATAATAGAAAAGAAAAGCATGCTTGATAGTACCAACCAACTACATGTTTTATAATGATGTGTTTAAATTACTATCACTATTTGGTACAATTAAGAATTCTAAGATACTACTTATGAAGTTGATTCAATTTGAAATTGTTATCTTTAATGCTGGGAAAGTTTCTTTTCTTTTTTCTTTCTTTCTTTCCTTCTTTCTTTTTTTCCTGGCCTAACCATCGTATACAATAGTGCTCACTGGAAATAGAACTTCAAGGTGAAGAGGAATAAGCAGGGCTCACGATTTGTGTGACCCTGGAGCCCTTTAATCATATTGTTCCTGGAACAGCAGAGTGAGAAAGACCAAGACAGCTTCAGGGAACTAGCTGCTTTGGCACACTAAACCACAGTCCCCAAGCAAATGCTATTTTAACAATAGCCACAGAGTCCTTTCTAAAGTATTGCCTCATCTTTAATATTTTAAGCCCAATGCCTTAAGTGATAGACTGGTTATTTTCCTTTCTCTAGGTGATTCTGGCTTTGATGGGTTGCTTTGTGTCTCATGAGTTTCAGTACATAGTCTGCTGTGTATGGCAAAAACATTTCATATTTGCCTGCTGAGATTTCTGTACAACTCTGTCAAGCTCATGGATTTAGGCTTTCTCTCAGTATGCTTCTTTGTTTTATCTTAGGGTTTAGAATCATTTTCTTATAAATCCTCAGCCTTTTTCTTATTGAAAGTGAATGAAAAACAAGTAGAACTCTTATTATAGTTTACTTTTACCTTAAGCAGTACAATACATCTTTGAAACCATAATCTTTGTGCCTGAAAAGTTCACAGATTTTGATTTCTTTCAAAGGAAAGCTAAGTACACCAAGTTACCATGTAGGAAACTTACAATTTGAAATGATGTTTAACAAGATTTGCACATGGCAGATGCTTAACAAATTCATGCTAATTAAGATCTTTTGAGACCATCAAAAAGTTCTTCTTTCTTTTATTTAAAAATTATTGTTATGCTAAAGTTATCCTTGCCATTTCCATAGACTTGGAATAATTATGGTTAATGAGCAACTGATGTTTTTATTTACTCCATTCTAAAATTGAACTTTCAAAGTCATCATTGTATTTGTTATTAGGCAAGGGGCTACAGGGTGAAGCACAGAGTGTGGCTCCAGGCATGGACTTCAGCATCACTCAGACCAGTGTTGGAGCCCTATGTTGAAGCTGGGTATGCCTGATGAGTCAATGAAATTTTCTGTACCTCAGTTTCCTCACTTATAAAGTGGGAGAAATAATACCTCCCTCAAAAAGTGTTGGTGAAGAAATGAGATTGTGCAAGTAAAGCCTGGTGCAGTAACTTACATTGTGAGGTCTCTCTAAAGAACATTGTTGTTATTATTATTTTCATTGTTATAAAGTATTGGAAGTATCTTAAGAGAAACAGAAAAAATATGTTTTAATGTACTTATAAAGGTATGTCTCTTTATACTTATAAATGCTAAATTAGTTCTTTCTATATGTGATCTGAAGAACATTGAGAAATCTGGATTTAGCTCAGTGGGTAGAGCGCTGCGCTGCAGTCTCTGAGGTCCTGAGTTCAATTCCCAGCACCGCAAAAATGGGAGAAGGACCTGGCAATCCACTCCCAAGGCAATCCCGAAACAGCCAGCCATTGAAAACCCTATGAGGGTCGCTATGAGTCGGATACTGACTCGACGGCACCTAACAACAACAACAACATAATGAAGCACCCAATCTAATCAACATTAAATTATTAATTATTGTTACATAATTATATAAATATGGAGGGCTGGGGTTTAGCTCCATAGGTGGAATGCTGCTCCTCACTTTCTGAGGACCTGGGTTTGATCCCCAGCACTGCAAAAATGAGAGAAGGATGTGGTAGTCTACTCTTGAAACAATCCTGAAACAACCATTGAAAACCCTATAAAGGTCACTATTAGTTGGACACAAGTTGATGGCACCTAATAACAATAACAACAACATGCATATGGAACCATGATAACTGAGGGGAAGGAGTTGAAAGTAAAAATTCCCAAACCTTTATCTAATCCTTTATTTAATCCTTCTAAAGGTTCCAGATTAAATAACATTAATTTAATTTCAAAGTTTGCCACCAGAGCCAACATGTAGGTCACATCATGCTTTTTGGCACAATTTATATTAATGATCATCTATAATCTTAATAATTAAATAAAATGAATCAGCTTACCATAGTTAAAAAAGGAGTAAAGAAAAAACAAGTTTAAAAGAGTCTTCCTAAGAGATAAATATCAATGATAAGGACTATCCCAGATTGTAATATTACTCAAGATTTTAATACACTGACTCTTGACTCTTTTTTCCTTGTAATTAAATTTACTCCATCCAAATTATCTTTTTCAGAAAAAAAAATCCTAAGTCCTTCCCTTTCTTTCTTTTACTATTTCGGTTTTGTCTTATTTTTAACTCTTGCCATTTTTTACTGGAGCTTCTTGTCCAACATCAACCCAGCCCATAATTGCCCTAAAAATTTCCCTAGTTTTCTTCCTTACTCGGGTAGAATAGCTTGATTCAATCCTTAATTTTTCCCTAACAAAATATACAGCATATATTTTAAAATTAAATAATTAACGCATTAATTGTACAAATGAATGGGTTTCAGTGCAATGTTTCCATACATATAAACATTGTGCTTTGATCATGACCATCTGTTACCCTCTTGTCTCTCCCCAGTCCTCTTCCCTAATAGTCCCTTGTCTATTTTCAGGTTTTATTTGTTTGTTTGTTTGCTTCCACATATGAGAGAAAACATGCAATTTATGTCTGTCTGTGCCTGGTTTATTTTGCTTTACATGGTAGTCTCCATTTCCATCTATTTAACTGCAAATAACATAATTCCATTCCTCTTTATGGCTGAGTAATACTCTATTGGCTATTTATACCATATTTTCTTTATCCTTTTATCTGTTGATGGACTCCTTGGCTAATTTCATATCTTGGCTATTGTGAATAGTACCACAATAAACATAGGTATGCAAGTGCCTCTTTTGTATGCTTACTTAATTTCCTTTGGGTGTCCCCAGGAGTGGAATAGCTAAATCATATGCCAGTTCTATTTTTTGTGTTTTGAGGAACCTCCATACTGATTTCCACAGTGGCTGTACTAATTTACATTCCCATCAACAGTGTGTTAGGATCCCTTTTCTGCCACATCCTCACCGGTATTTCTTCCCTTTTCTTTTTTAATAATAGCCATTCTGACTGGGGTGAGATGATGGAATTTCAACGTAGTTTTGATTTGCATTTCTCTAATGGCTAAAGATGTTGAGCATTTTTTCATATATTCATTGACCATTTGCAGTTCTTCTTTTGAGAAGTATCTGTTCAAATAATTTCCCCATTTCCCCTTTTTTAATGTTGTTGTTGTTAGGTAACGTCAAGTTGTGTTCGACTCATACCAACTCTCATAGGATTTTCAATGGCCTATTGTTTCGTGATTGTCTCAGGAGAGGTTGCCACATCCTTTTTTATTAGCATATATTAATTATACAAAAATGGTGGTACTGTGGTCCAGCCGGGTGAAGGGGAGAGCTGAGGATGAAGGAGACGAAGAGGCAAAGACTGATGGTCTTGAGCAAAACTTTATTCTCTAAACTCTTGTTTATATAGTAACTCAGGGAGATACAAGAGACAGCTCACAAGGTAACTGCAGTCAAAAAGTTAACAATCAACTTAGTTAGCACTGCAGAAACAGATTAATCCTAAAGAGACAATGAGGGAACCAAGGCCTCTTGATGTGCTGATTTCTTACTCCACAGGTAGCAGAGCTTCCTGTTATGGTCAGTCTGTCAGCAGCCATTTATGCAGGCATTGCCTTTAGCTCATGTCAGGCCTATGGCTCCCGACAGCTCCCCCTTGTATTTATTATAAGCGCCTTATGATGCTGCCTGTCTTAGGTTGTCAGGGCTAATTTCTATGCTTACCCGTCATGGGGGCATTGATTGTGATCAATGTCCCTGTCTTAGGTTGCTAAAGAAATTGCCTCGATCTGACCCGTCATTGGCCATACATCGTGTCTGGGCACAGGGAGCGTTTTAAGCTGTAAGGCATGAATTCTTCCTGCAAGCATGTTCAAGTTGTTTGTGACCAAACGAAAGATCCAAGGAAAGCACATACAACACAGAATAATGAGGCCAATAATACATCCTAAGGTGGATAGAGTTCTCCAAAAGGAATTCCACGAAGGAAACATCTGAGATAATTTATCAAAGAACTCAGCTGCCACCTTTTCGGTGGTGACATCCAGCTGAGGGGCTTGTTGCATATTAAGTATCTGTTTATGGAGCAACATTAAGTCCAGACTTTCATTATAATTATTCCATATTCCCATTAAATGTTTCCTAATTTTGTTCCAATTATACAGGCTTGCATTATATTGTAACTTAATGACACAAATAGCAGTATAAGAATTATGACATTCTAATTTTTGTCTAATTCTGATTTGTTGAATTTCAAATCCCATAAGCATAACAGTATCATATAAAGCATTTAGTTTATCCTCCATTTTTTTCATCAACAAATTCCCAATTATCAGTAACATTATTCATCATGGTATTGACAAACATTGCAGTTTGAATATTTTGTGTCAAGGCTACTGCTGCAGCTGTAGAACTAACAATCACTGTAACTAAGGAAACTATTCCAATGATTAACCATTCAATGATCTTTTATGATGGGCTAAAATCATTTCCTTAATTTCCAGCAAAGTTTGCATACCAGCCTCACTATACCATTCTTCTGACAAATTAACAGGTAACATAATAAATGAAGGATTATAAAGAACAAGCAATTGTTGGCCTAACCCAATGCCATCTATACAATTAGTCAGATTACAATTAGTGCAGTTAACATCAAAATTTTCAGAAGTATAGTTAACAGATACATTTCCTACAACAAGTAGATATGGATCTGGAACACAAGCTCTAAGATTACCAGATTTAACAGTAGGTTTAAACGGTGTAAAATTCCCAATAATGGAAACATTAACAGTTCCCATGGCTAATATTAGTCTCCATAAGTCTTTATGGTAATTGTGATGATCTATAGTCCAAAGTCCTTCTGTTAGTCCTTTTAAAGAATTGTTTTCGAATGGTGCCCAGTCTGTGATAGAGAAATTTGTTCCTGAAACCTGTATCTTAGTTCCGTTTTCCCCATGACATAACTCCCATTGGGGATGTTGCTGAATTCCTTTGTTGATTAGATAACGGCATGCCGAATATCCCCCAGGTGGAGCATTATCGTGTTGAGTAACGTTATCTAAATTTAAATAGTAACCAGTTATATTCCATTGTGTGGAATTCTTATGTTGTTCAGAGACACGAAAGGTTTGTGTGCAAGGAAGAAAACCAGGAATCGAAACATTGTCCCCTTTGGTAAAACACATAAGTAAACCATTGCCAAGTCCAGTATAGTTGTATGGAAATGGCTGAGGAGTGATGTGTCCGTCTGAGTCTCCATCTACTAACTGAGTTTGATTAACATATACCTTGAATGCCAGATCATCCCATGCCACAGGATACAAAATCGGAGGATTAGGCACATAGGCCCAATAGGTTTCATTCTTGCATTGGGCTGGGATTGGAATGTCGCACCAAACGCTCAGGAATCCAATGAGGAGAATCAGCATTCTGTGGAAAAACACAAACATGTCCTCGTCCCCATATTAACATGGGGTTGGGTCTTTCCATTGATTATCCAATGGGTCTTTCCATCGAACCCAGGCCTTCTGAGCCTTAGCACCAGAGAAATGTCTATCTACTGCTGACTGTCCATTTGCATCCAGCAGCAAAAAATTTAAGATAAACATTATATGTGCTGTATAATTATTCGGGGAGGCTGGGTATAGCTCTCCCTTCTTTATTTTATTTAAATAATTTTTAATGTCAAGGTGGCAGCGTTCAATAATACCTTGACCTTGTGGATTATAAGCAATGCCAGTTTTATAAGGTCGGATCCAATTAATATCTCCTAATAGTTTTTGAAAATCATTTAAAGTTTTTAATTTAGAGGTTTTAATGGAGATTTTTTGAGGATAAATACAGTTCTTTACAAGTTTATTTCCAAGATAGACATATGGATCAGTAGTCTGTATTTTTTTTTCTAAAATAAGTCCAAACAATTGTAATTGATTACATAAGTACTCAAAACAACAAATTAGGTAATTATGATCTTTATATGCTAAAAGTATATCATCCATATAATGTATGATGTAACAAAAATATTTTTGTCAAACTTTGGTTAATGTTAAATGAACAAATTTTTAACACAGTGTAGGAGAATTAGCCATTCCCTGAAGCAACATCTTCTATTGATATCTTTGTACAAGCACCAATTTGTGCATAAACACTTGCATCATAACAAAGTTGATCAACAAGCCTAGCATGTGGGGGTTCTCTGGTTAACATTTTAAAGGTAATATTAGGATTTCTTTGCACCACATTAATGTGAGCCACTTTTAAGGCTTCTTCACAAAATTCTGATTTCCAAATTAAATAATCTCCAGAGGACAGATAAGCATAAGTTAATTGCTTCCAATCAACAGGAGGCAAATTTCCTAGTTCTTGTAAATCTTCTCCCTTCTCAGCACCCTCTTGTATAGCTCTTTGTAATGGAGATAAAGGGATTTTTATAATTGAAGAGGGAGCTCCGGGAGACAACTGAGGCAACTGAGCCACAGCAACAGTTGCAGGATCTAATGTAAAATATTCCTTAGACGGGTTAGTATACTGCGGGTTATAAGATGGAGCTGATGGCTCCAAGATTTGAGATGACTGTTGTTTTTCCAACAAAGTCAATTGATCTAGAATATCTTTCAATTTTTTCTCAGTTTCAGTTTCTGATTTACCTTGTCTTTCTGCTGGAAAGACTGCCGGCTCTGGGGGAGGAGGAAGCCACTCATCCTCTTTATTATCCCCTTGAATGTTGCCATAATTGGCTAAATTGGGATATAACCCTCCTGGGCAGTCAGGCTTTTGATCAATAATAGATTCTGCCTCTAAAGTCGAGGCTTGTTCACGGTTACTTTCAATTTCATCCTTTAATTCATCTAGTTCATTCCTGATGTCATTGCATCTTGGACCAATCTCCATAAGGCAAAAGTATCAGCTGGTACTTTTACAGGTCCGTTGTCCTCATAATATTCCTGTAATTCTTTCCCTACTTTAGACCACAATTTCAAGTCAAATGTGCCATTCTCAGGAAACCAAGGACGTACATGAGCAACAAATTTTAAGAAACGCAAAAGTTGTTGAGGTTCTGTCTTTATGCCTCGTACCTTTAAAATGTGCTGTAATGAATGTACATACAGCATTCTTCCTGACTTATTGCCCATCTTCGTCTCCAATGCCCCTTTGCTTACCTGGCTTCTAGTAAGCAGAAAGGTGTCCATCGGACGTGTCTCTTGTACCTTCAGGGGAGCCCCACATTGAGGCGCCACATACCGAGGTCCCCCTGGGTGAAGGGGAGAGCCGAGGATGAAGGAGACGAAGAGGCCAAGACTGATGGTCTTGAGCAAAACTTTCTCTAAACTCTTGTTTATATAGTAACTCAGGGAGATACAAGAGACAGCTCACCAGGTAACTGCAGTCAAAAAGTTAACAATCAACTTAGTTAGCACTGCAGAAACAGATTAATCCTAAAGAGACAATGAGGGAACCAAGGCCTCTTGATGTGCTGATTTCTTACTCCACAGGTAGCAGAGCTTCCTGTTTTGGTCAGTCTGTCAGTAGCCATTTATGCAGGCATTGCCTTTAGCTCATGTCGGGCCTATGGCTCCTGACATGGTGGGGTTCATTATGACATTTTCACATATGTATATAATACACTTATAATATACTATGATCATATTTACCGCTTCATTACTTTTTCTTTTTCCCATTCCCTCTCCAACTGGTCTCCCTTTTCTTGCCAAATAGACCCTCTTCTATATCTATATCTTTTTTAAAACCTAGATACTGCATGTGAGAGAGAACATGTCATATTTGTCTTTCCCAATCCGTGCCCATTTTTGATTGAGTTATTTGTTCTTTTGATGTTGAGTTTTTTGAGTTCTTTACATATTCTAGATATTCATCCTCTATCAGATGAGTAGCTGGCAAAGATTTTCTACTCTGAAGATTGTCTCTTTACTCTTTTGTTTCCTTTGTTGTGGAGAAGCTTTTTAATTTGATGCAATTCCATTTATCAATTCTTGTTCTTGTTTCTTAGGCTATTGGAGTCCTATTCAGGAAATCTTTGCCTATGACAATACCTTGAAGAGTTTCCTCTATATTTTCTTCTAGTAGTTTCAAAGTTTCAGGTCTTAAAGTCTTTGATACATTTTGAGTTGATTTTTGTACAAGTTGAGAGAGATGGAGTTAGTCTCAATTTTCTACATATGAATACCATATTTTCTCAGTACAATTTATTAAAGAGGCTGTCTTCTCTGGAATGTATGTTTTTAGCACTTTTGTCAAGAATCAGATGGCTGTAGCTGTAGCTGAGTTATGCCAACAGCATGCTGTTTTTGTTATTCAGGCTTTATAGCATGTTTTGAAATCAGGTATTATGAGTGTCTCTGGCATTGCTCTTTTTGCTCAGGATTGCCTTAGCAATTTAGGATCTTTTGTACTTCCATATGAATTTCAGTGTTTTTTGCTAGTTCTGTGAAGAATGACAATATTTTGATGGGAATTGCATTGAATCTGTAGATTGGATTGGGTAGTATAGCCATTTTCACAGTACTAGTTCTCCCAATTAACAAACATAGTAGGTCTTCTAGAGTCTCAAAATATATAGTATATGTTAACTATATTATTTAAGATTTAAAAATTTAAAACATATGTTAATTCTAATAAAATAACTATTACTACAATTAGATTTAAATCTATTATCTTGACTTTTTCTATTTTTTCATGTATTTGTTGTTCACTTTTTCCTCTTTTGCCTTCCTTTATACTCACTGAATATTTGGTATTATTATAACTTATCTCCTTTGTTAGCTTACTAGCTATAGGTCTTGTTTAGTTTTTTAGGGGTTTCTTTAGGGTTTATACTGTATATCTTTAACATGTTATGATTTACCTTCAAGGGATATTTTGTGATTTCACATATAGCAATAACAAACCTATAATATTATTTCTTCTTGTCCTCTCATAACCTTTATCCTTTTTCTGTTGCCACTTTACTTGCACATTTTATATTTCACACAGTATACTGTTATTAATTTGTAGAGTCAATTATCTTTTTAAAATAATAAGGAAAAGCTATATTCACCTGGGTGAATACCATTTCTCCTGCTCATCATTATGTTGTGTTGATCCATATTTCCTATCTGGCATCATTTTCCTTCTGCTTGAAAGACACATTTTAGCATTTCTTGCAGTGAAGTTCTGCTGTGGTGACTTCTTTCAGCTTCGTAAAGTACTGTATTTTGCCTTCTTTTTTCAGTATTGTGGGCTTGAACCCAGGGCCTTGCACATATTTTGGAAGTGCTCTACCACTGCATTGCACCAGACTTTTTTTTAAATCTTGAGACAGGGTCCCACTGAGTTACACGGGCTGCCTCTGGCCTTGAACTTGTGATCCTCCTGCCTCTGCCTCCTGAATTGCTAGGATCCAGGTGTGCATCACTGAGCCAAGCTTTTACCTACATTTTTAAAAGATATTTTCACTGGATATAGAATTTAGATTGATGGTATTTCCTACTCCCTTTCTATCCTTTAAAAATGTTGCTCCACCATCTCACTTGTATTGGTTCCAGTAAGAAATCTACTGTCATTCTATTCTTTGTTTTCATCTGTATATAAGGTTATTTTTTTCCTTTGCCTGCTTTTATGAATTTTCTCTTCATCACTGGGCCAACCAGTTTGGCCCTTACATTTTATTGTCTAATTTTCTTTGTGTTTCTTGTGCTCTGTAGGTTTAAATTTTTAACCTAACTTGAAATCTTTTTTGCTATTATTTCTTCAAATATTTTTTCTTTTCGTCTTTCTCTCTTCTTTAAAGATTTTAATTACATGTATATTAGGCTGTTTGACTGTTCCTGTCATTTTTTAATTCTACCATTGCCTCATTTTAGATTACTTCTATTACTTTCTCAAAGTTCATGTTTTCTTCTGCAATATCGAATGTGCTATTAATTCTATCCAGTATATTTTTATCCCAAATATTGTTTTATCTCTAAAAATTAGATTTTGGTCTTTTTAATATAGTCAGTGTCTCTATATTACTTTTTGATGGTATACAATATGCTTATAATAACTGTTTTGGTGACCCTATCTGCTAATTTTAATTTTGTGTCAGCTCAGGATTAGTCAGTTGATTAATTTTCTCCTCATTATAGGTCATACTTTCTGTTTCTTTGTATAGCTGGTCATTTTTTATTGGATGCCAGATATCATGAACTTTTAACTGGTTGGGTGATAGATATTTCTGTATTTCTATGAATATTGCTGGGATTTATTCTGGCATACAGTTAATTTGCTTGGAAACAGTTTGATCCTTTTGCATCTTGCTTATAAGATAGAAGAGCAGTGCTCAGTTTTGGGGTAATTATTGCTCATTACAGAAGCAAAATGCTTTTATATACTCTACCCAGTGCCTCATAAACCTTGAGGTTTTCCTGTCTGGATAGTAAGGCAGGCATTATTTCTGGCACTGGTGTTTCTAATCCATTTGAGTGGTTCTTTCTGGCAAAAAAGTACATCTTTCCTGGCTAAAGACATGAATCATTCCTTACATGATTGTGTTCATCAGTACTCAGATGAATTCTCTAGAGGACCCTCTGCAGATTTCTGAACCCCTCCCAAATCTCTTTTCTCTCTGAAACTCTTTCTAGGGAACTTCACTGTCATGGCCTCCTTGGACTCTCCTTCCAAATCAAAGATTCTTCCAGAACTCATTTAAGTTCTCCTTTCCTTGGGAGAAGGAATTTTCATGGAGCATACCACACCCTCAAGCCATAAATGGAGTATAAAAAAAATAACAGAGACTAGGGCACTTACAATATAAGTGGACTAGAATCTCATTCTTCTGGTGGGCATCTTCCTAGGCAGTGGTTTTATGGGCCTGTCCTAGAACTATATATGCAGGGAAAAGGCAATGGGAATGGGAGAGAAAGAAGCAGTTGGTAGGCATAGACATAGCAAGAATGGTGTTTCCCATCAGTCAAAAATCAGGTGCATAGAACTTTAGCCATCTTGTTGGTGTCCCAGCTAGATAGGTATTGGGTTGCTTGAAGTGACTCCAGCAGCAAAGAGCAATAGAGTAGACCACCCATAAGGCTATCGAGGAAGTGGTTCTTCTAATGAATACTGCAATTGTACCCACAAAAAACAGCTGTTATATACCTGTCACAGCAGTTTATATACCTGTCACAAATCTCCATTCAACAATTAGCAGAGAAATGGTGATGTGCAGTAATTTCACTAATGGGCTCAACTAAGTAAAAACACTGATACTTTTTCCCTTTAATTTCTCCTCACTGCCCTCAAGTTCAAGAGAGCTTAAAGATGGAGAGGTGAGAACAGTAAAAACAAACAAACAAACAAAAAAATAACAGCACCTGTTCTCCTCTCCTTGTCTCTTGAGTCAGAATAAGCCAAGGCTATAGAAAGAGAGAAGATGAGTTTAGAGTTTTAAAATGACTAGGCTGTTTGATAACTGAAGATGACTTGTAAGTCATGCATCTGTCTAAGATTATCCTGAGAGAGCCATGACTGATGAAAAATAAAACCATCGAATGTTTATTCTCCAGTGAGTTCAAACTTGTAGATAATTAGGTTTTATTTCTTTCTTTTTTTTCTGGTGGTACTAGAGGACTAAACTGAGGGCCTCCCACATACATTGCAAGTGCTCTACAACTGAGCTGTACTCCCAGTCTCTTTTTTTATTTTTTATCTTGAGACAGAGTCTCACCAGGTTGTGCAGGCTGCCTCTGGCCTCAAACTTGTGATGGTCCTGCCTCTACCTTTTGAGTCACTGGAATTACAGGGATGCCCTACAGAGCCCAACCAAGTTCTATATCTATCCCCAACACAGAGTCCCCAATATGTACGAAATATTTGCTCAATGAGTCAACTAATAAACTTTGGTTATTTGGAATTGTAATTTTCAGTTGATATGAGTAAATAAATTAAAATTTAAAAATCTGTTAAGACTAAAACTTAGCTATTAGAAAAGAACCAGGATGCCCCCAACATTTACTTCGATCAAAGAAACTCAACCAAATTAAAAAAACACATGAATATAAAAATAATTGTTTAAAAAATTTTTTTCTAGGCCAGGCATGGTAGTATATACCCTTAATCCTAGCCCTCAGGAGGCTGTGGCAGAAATATCACAAGTTCAAGGCCAGCCTAGGCTACATAGAGATTCGAAGGTAGTTTGAACTATATAGCAAGACCTAATCTCAGGTCAGTCATTTCTTTTGTGTGCTTTTTTTTTTGAGGAGTTGGAGGAGGAAGTTGAGGGGCTTACAATCAAGTTTTCCATTTCTCTACATTAGGAAAAAAATATACTTTTACAAAATACTGTCTGGAGATAAAGTGATATCTCTGTGATTATTCTTTGTTGTCAAAAGATAAATGATAGACCCCCCCCAAAAAAAATCCTACATCATCCAGTATGTGTAATCCACAGGGGATTTACATTGCCTAGCAGCTGGGATTTAGCTCAGGTGGTAGTGTGCTTGCTCTGCACGCTGTGAAGCCCTTGGTTTGATTCCCAACACTACAAAAATGGGAGAAGGACCTGGCAGCTCACTCCCAAAACAATCAGCCATTGAAAACCCTATGAATAGCAGAGAAGCACTGACATAGTGCTGAGCATGGTACAGTGTCAGAGTGTTTCGCTCTGTTGTACATAGGTTAGCTATGAGTTGTACCTGACTTGACAGTACCTAACAACAAGAAGTGTTATAGATAGGTCTCCTTTTTGCTAGATGGCCTGAACTTCTCAAAAAGTGAGTAAGAATAACTTAATATTGGTGAGTATGGCATTAATTGCACTAAAAGAAAAAAACTAGTTCATATAAGTATACGAAACTGAAATATTTTCATTGTAAGAAGTAAGCTTCAACTAACTTTTACTGGTATTTTCGTACTAATATACTTTGGTTAATACCTCTCCATTTTGTGCTTTTTGCACATGGAATATACTATTTATTACTATTGCCTTTTAAATTTTTCAGAGTATTTTGCTAATTCCCATTAGCTAGGAATATGCTAATTCCTATTATCATATATCTTTCCAAACATTGTTATAGTTTCATAATCAGAAACATATTCATTGTCATTAAGAGTTTCATTAGGAATAAAAATAAGGAAGCTTCATGGAAAAACTATTTTCTTCTCATAAAAATTCTTTGGAGTTCATAAAGCATTCTTTAGTAGATACTTTAGATATAATTTTACTTCCCTTTATATTTACAGAACTTGCTGTTGTTCCAGGCCTAAGCTATTCTAATTCTGTGGCTAATTCTGAGACCTCAAATCCTGATTCCCCTCTTCAGTGCTACTTGCCTTTAGGTTATTTCCCTGCTCATTAGTATCTCAACAACAACAGAATGAACAAGGAAAACACAAGCCCTGTTCTTTTTGAAACATACTTATGGAATATAAATGCCAGGTGCTGCAATAACTCATGTCTTTTATTTAAAGAGGAAGCAGATAGGGAAGAATTAAAGGTGAGATATGTCAGAGACAGTTTTCTATACCAAGACCCATGGGCATAGCAGGATTAAGCCAAGTCCTGCTTTTAAAAAGATGACACATAAGATCTCATATCCAGGTTCTTGTAACTTCCCTCCATTCAAATTTATCAACATGATTAGAACTGCCTGAATTTTGGTGTTTCCTGTGATATTTCCCTTTGGTGAACCCAGAAAGGTGGTCTGTGCTACCCTAGTTGTATCTACAAAATGAAGTTTATATTTATTAAAATATTTCCAACTGATCTATGAACTGAGCTGGGATTTAGCTCAGTTGGTAGAGTGCTTGCTCTGTGCACTCTGAAGCCTTACATTCAATTCCCAGTACTGCAAAAATTGGAGAAAGACCAGGCAGCCCACTCCCAAAATAATTAGCCATTGAAAACCCTATTTTGTATATAGAGTTGCTATGAGTCTGACACAACTCAATGGCACTTAACAACAACAACAACAATCTATCAACCACAAATATAGAAGAAAGACATAATAGCAGTTGTTTTTCATTTATTAGGTAATATTTTCATTATTCATGTTAAGTATACTAATGTATTCAACCTAACACTGGGCTTATAATAGATTCTTAATAAACAATTGTTATTGTCTCTAAGCCTGCCGCGGTAGCCCTGTGGCATCCGACCCCATCAGATCTCGGAAGCTAAGCAGGGTCGGGCCTGGTTAGTACCTGGATGGGAGACCACATGGGAACACCAGAAGCTGTAGGCTTGGGAGAAGGACCTGGCAACCTCCTCCCAAAAATCAATCTGCCATTGAAAACCCTATGAACAGCAGAGAAGCACTGACAAGAATGTTTCCCCTGTTGTACAGAGGGTCGCTATGAGTCGAATACTGACTTGACGACACCTAACAACAACAACAATTGTCTCTAAATTAGACAGTAATAAAATTATTCAGCAATGAAAAGTCTTAATTATTCAATTACTTACAGAACTTACTAGCAAATTTACACAATAATTCTGGAAGTACCCCAGAACCTGGCAATATCTCTGGATCCTTATCCTTCACATCTAATCATATACCATTATCCACCTCTGAATGAACTTAACAGTCCTATATGAACTAACACAAATATGGCACAAACCCCACCTAAGGCTCTTTAAACTTTTCACCAAGCTCAATCTGCCGACTTTCTGCTTTCTGTATCTTTTCATTTCTCTTCCAGACCTTAATTCCATACCTCCCCTCCCAATCCATGGATTATCAACTCTGATTTTGGTTATTTTCCCTAATACCAATCTTAGCATCCTTTAAGATAGAATTTTTAGCATCTCAGCAAAGAAAAGAAGTACCCAACACCACACATCCATCTTTGCCTGAGCCTTGTCTAATGGTGAGGAAGTTTTGGCTATCAGACATCACCAATTGTGATGCAAGTAACAGGTATACTCTAAATTTTATTGGGAATTGCGAGGGTTTATACATCCGGAGGGTAAGAACTAAAATAACCTCCAAGAAGAACTGAGATCAGGGACTGGAAAGCCCTGATCTTTGTTGCACAGTTGTACTCATTTTTTTTATTTCTACATAGACAACATAGCTTCCAAACTAGCACCATCTTTATTCATGGAAAGATTTCAAAATTACTAGATATCTCAATCCAAATTCCAAATTGCCAAGAGAGGATGTGACTGGCCCAGTTCAGGTTAGTTGTCCACCCTGGTCTAACTGGCTATAGACAAAGGATTGTGTCATGTAATACAAATATGGCAACCCAGGGTCTAACCTATGTCCTCAGGAAAAGACATAAATAGTCAGACACACTGAATGGTGCCTCTAACATAGCATCTCTCCCATTCTTCCTTTCTCCATTCCTTTCCATTGCCATCAGTTCCTGACCCTTCAAGCCAAGGGGCCTAACTTTTCCTGTCTCCTCAACCTGTTCCTCCTCCTTCCTCTTCCACCTCTGACTTCTTTCATTTACTTTCACCTCCTGTGTTTTAAATTCTTGGTTTATAACCCAGTTTCTATTTCTGCTCCTGGTCTGTTCCTGATTTAGTGTCCTTTGATTACTCATATGACACACTGAACTTCAACTCTCCTTTATGATTTGTGACTCATTTTACTTCTCTTGGACTAGCAAACTCCACTGACTATCTCAGATGAAGGATCCCATTATTGTCAGTAACTGCTCAGAAACCCCCTCTATCTTTTGTGCATTTCAGCAATGGTTCCGCATATGAGGAAGTGCAGAAGAGTAGCTTGCAAACTGCTTCTAAATGAGTACGGTAATATGCTCCTTTGATCATATTATTCCTTGTCTTAAAATTTCTTATATGATTCTTTAGCCTGATAATCAAGGCCTTTCAGAATCAGGCTCCAAATTACTTTCTAAAACTTTTGTCTCACTATTTCCTTATGTGAAGGTTCTAATCCATACTCAATTCCTATGTGTTTTGCACAGAACTGTATTGTGAGCCTATTGTATATTTGACATATGATGGCTCAACATATACCTTCTGCTTGCATGACAAAATATATAGAAAATTCTGATCTGGCTGAACTTGATTGATGTGACCATGCACAATTTCACTGTATAGCTATATGGAATGTGTAAGAAATTACATCGAACCTCTTACGACCCCATGACATACCATGGTTTCAGTTTTTTAAACCAAAATTATGGCAACAGTGGGTTTCCTATTTGTCTCTTTTCCTTAAAATAGAATTAAGAATAGGAAGGAAAGATATTCTACTTATTTGATTGTGCTGGTTGTTTGAATTCCAAGTAAAACAAAAGTTTACTGTTTTCCTAAATGCAGCCTTTACTAGCATCCAGTAACTTGGGCTGCATTCTGAAGCCATCTAATACTTTGCTTCTAGGATCTCTTGTCCTCTGCACAATACCGTTGCTTTTCTTCTTCATCACCCTTTTCCAAGTAAAGTGAGATAGGGCTCTTTAGCCTGGTCTCACATTATTCTGTGTCACAGACACAAAATACTTTGACCTTCATTCTCTAATATTTGCCTTTGGGGAGGTCATAATGAATTATAAATACCAAAAAAGATCTAAGCATAAATATTTTTGTTAGTGTATGCAGACATTCTATTGTCAAAGACATGTTTTACTGTTTTTTTTTTTTTTTTTTTTTTTTTTTTTTTTTTTTTTTTTTTTTTTTTTTTTTTTTGTGTGTGGTACTGGGGGTTGAACCCAGGGCCTCTCACTTGCGTGCTCTGCAAGTGCTGGACCACTGAGCTGCACTCTCAGTCCATTTTTTTTACTTTTTGAGACAGGTTCTCACTAAGTTATGCAGACTGCCTCTGGTCTTGAACTTGCGATCCTCCTGCCTCTGCCTCCCAAGCCACTGGGATTATAGGTATGTGCCATCTATGGCTATGTTTTACTGTTAAACAGAGTATCTTAGTTAACCACAAAACCAAGCTTTAGTGTTAATAATAAATATTTAATAAATAAATGAAAATGGAAAGTAAGAGAATTACACATTTCTAGTCAAAGATAGGAACATTAAATGCAATTAGAGATAAAATATCAATTAATTTTATAAGTACTTAATGAAAATAAAATATCTGGTTGTTGTTGTTAGGTACCAACAAGTCATGTCTGACTCATAGCGACTTTCATAGGGTTTTCAATGGCATGCTTCCAGATCCTTGTTTGCAGACTTAAGCCAACAATGATACCTCTAGATAGCAGTGGAGGTTGAGTGTATGTATGAGCACAGCACATGGTCCCTTAATTTTATTAGAGTTCCACCACACAGACTGAGGTTGCCAAATGTCATCAAAGTGTGTGTTTAATATTTCTCAGTTTTGAACTCTGAACTCAGTTTAATTTGGGCAGCCCAGATGCAGCTATTCACTTTTAAGTAATGATTGTTGTTGTTGTTGTTGTTAGGTGCCATCAAGTCGAGTCCGACTCATAGCGATCCTATGTACACCAGATCGAAACACTTGCTGATTCTGTGCCAGGCAAACCATCTTATTTATGTTTAAGCCCATTGTTGCAGACACTGTGTCAATCCATCTGGTGGAGGGTTTTCCTCTTTTGCATTGACCTGCCACTCTCCCAAACATGATGTCCTTCTCCAAGGATTGATCTCTCTCCTGACTACATGTCTGAAATATGTAAGACGCAGTCTGGCCATTTTTGCTTCCAAGGAGCACTCTGGTTGCACTTCTTCTAGGACAGACTTGTTGGTTCTTTTGGCAGTCCATGGTATATTCAATAGACGTCTCCAGCACCACAATTCAAAAGCATCAATTCTTTTCCTGTCTCCCTTGTTCAATGTCCAGCTTTCACAACCATATGATGTGACTGAAAATACCATGCA
>VMDO01030936.1:0-20649 GCA_007922755.1 Pedetes capensis
GTGCATGCCTGTAATCTTGGCAATTGGAGAGGTGGAAGGAGGAGGTTCGCAAGTTTGAGGTCAGAGGCAGCCTCTATAGCTTAGTGAGACCCTGACTCAAAATAAAAAATAAAACATGGGCTAGGGGTGCAGCCCAGTGGTAGAGCACTTGCAAAATATGTGTGAGGCCCTGGGTTCAACCCCCAAGTACCACAAAAAAAAAAAAAAAAAAAAAAAAAAAAGGAGGAGGAGGAGAAGAAACAGAAAAATCTGAGGCTCTGAAAGGCCACACGTCTCCCAGGGAGGAAAGCTAGGTCTGTCTGGCCCCAAGCCTTCATTCTTACTACAACTGCTGGTATATTCCAAAGCTGCCAAGGGGTCTCCAACCAAACACACCTTTCTGTACTGGTCATTAGTCCCCTCCCCATGCTGCGTGGCACTGCACCCAGGACTGTCCTTCCACTGAAGTGCTTTGTGCCTCAAAATTACTAGGTTCTCCCCAACTCCCACTTTCTAAATAAAAACTCCTGTTACATAAGTGAATCCCTAGAAGACAAGGTCAGGAAAACAAATGGATCAAACGGCTCCTCCCTGAGGTAGTGGTGCCTGGCCTCCTGCTTCCCAGCCCCACGGATCTGGAGATTAAGCCCAATGACTCTCCTATAGGCTGTGAGGGAGAAAGTTTCAGAGAGAACTTTCCTTTAAGTCACACCACCCAGGTTATTTGCTAGAGAAGAGCCTGAGAAGATAGGAACACGTGTGGCAACTAAAGGCCACAATTTCTTCTTTTCTGCCTTCAGCCCCCACCTCTCATGTTGAAGGAAGTTGATTGTTCTCTCTTTTCCCCTCTGCCACGAGCTTCCTGTCTGTGTCCTAGAACCAGACCTCTCTCTCAGTTCCCTTTCTTAGGTGAGGTTCTCTTCACGCCAGGGAGAGCAGAAGGCAAAGGTAGTATCTGCTTTGACAGTATTAGGGTAGAGAGTCTTGAGAATATGCCAGGTCCATGGGCAAAACCCAGCCAGAGGAAGCTGGGTCCAGCTCTGGGTAGAGTAGGAATCCTCAGAAAAGTCTCAGAACAGCTCCTTATTCTAGCTTGTTTCTTCTTCTGTCCCACTGAGGTATTTTCTGTGGTGGTGTTTCACATGTATTCCCATTATGAACACAGCAAAATTGTAAAAAAAAAAAAAAAAAAAAAAAAAAAAAAAAAAAAAAAAAAAATATATATATATATATATATATATATATATATATATATATATATCTTAGTCCATTTTCTGTTGCTATAACTGAATACACAGACTGGTGTTTATTTCACTCACATTCTCACATTCCTGGAGGCTGGAAGTCCAAGAGCATGGTTCTAGCCTTTGGTGCGGGCCTCCCTGCAGCATCATAACATGGAGGAGGCATCCCATAGCAAGACAGAGCAAGCCTGCCAGCTTATGTCTTTCTTTTCTCCTCCTCTTAGAAAGCCACTAATGCCATCATGGCAGGCCTCACCCTCATGACTTCATGTAATCCTAATTACCTACCTAAAGCTCCACCTCCAAATAGCACCACCATGAATTTGGAGATTAAGTCTCCAACACATGAATTTTGAGGGGGGACATATTTAAACCATAGCAGTATCTTCCAATGCAGTGAGCCCCTTCGGTGAACCAGGGAGCATAACAGGCTGGGAATTCCTGAGGCTCACAGTAAGTGAGGGAGATGGCCTCTTAACATGCATGACTGTTACAGGTGAGCTGCAGCAGCATGCTGTGAACAGGGTGCTCTAGGGACTGGGTATGAATAAGTGGATATCAGTGGAGGAGGTGGGATTTGAACTGCCCTTGAAGACTGCATAGCATTTCATTCAATCTGGATATTGGAGACAGTGACTTTGCAGAGGCCCAGAGGGTGGTAGGGAAAGACTTTGAGTGTTTTTTGGAGCCACTGAAAGTTTTTGAGCAGTAAGTTTTGATATAGTAAGATGAGCAGCATCAAATGATCTTTGTTTTTGTTTTACTGGATCTCAACAATGAATAATTTAATTTGGAGGTATGTGTTTTTCTATTTGTATTAACACACTTTTTTTTTGGAGGGGGGCCAGGGAATCAGAGGTTGAACCCAGGACCTTGCACATACTAAGGAAGTGCTCTACCACTGAGCCGCACCTCCGGCCCTTTTTTCCTTTCTTTTATTTTGACACGGGGTCTCACTAAGTTGTGCAGGTTGCCTCTGGCCTCAAACTCATGATCCTCCTACCTTAGCCTCCCAAGTCACTGGGATTAAAGGCCTGTGGCACCATACCTAGGTAAAATCAGTTTTTTTCCTAAACTCATTGGAATTTCAAACGCTAGCTGCTTTCAATGTGAATGGAGGTAGGGATCTTCATGCCTGCTAAGCTCCCCTTCCTGGCAAATGTAACATCCCAGAGAGCAGACCTTGTCAGGAGGGATGGGCAGAGCCTGTGCCTACAGGCAGTTCCTGTGGACCAAGAAGTTATTATCTTTCACCTCCCCCCCCCCCTTTTTTTTTTTCAGTACTAGGGGATAAACCCAGAATCCTACACATACTTTGCAAGTGTTCTACCACTGAGCTGCACCTCCAGCCTATTTTTTACATTTTATTTTGAGGCAAGGTCTCACTAAATTACACAGACTGCCTCTGGCCTCAAACCCATGATCCTCCTGCCTCTGCTTCCCGGGTCTCAGGGATTACAGGTGTGTGCCATCACTCCTGGCTTTCAACTCTATTTGGAATGGTAGAATTTGGCTTCAACTCCTCTGCTGAAAATGGAGATTTGGGGCTGGGGTATGGGTCAGTGGTAGAGTACTTGCCTAGCATTCTTGAGGACCCAGATTCGATCCCCAGCACAGAAAAAGAAAAAAGAAAGAAAGAAAAGAAGAAAAAGAAAATAGAGATTTGAATAAAACTTTCACTGAAACTAAAATATGAAATAGAGTAGACAGCCAAACCTGAGTTTGAATCTTAGCTCTGGCACTAATTACATGTGTGACTTTAAATAAGAATTTCTTTTCTTTTTTTTCCTTTTAAACAATAAAATATGAAATAGTTCAGCTCCACTTCTTGGGAATGTGGGAGGTAGAAATAGGCAACTAAAACTCCACTGAATTCAGACTGCTCATCTGTAAGATGGGGGTAAAAATACAAGTTGGAGCCATATGAAATTATCAGTGTTCAACTATTTTGAGCTACAGAGACCGTCCTTTCATTTGGTTGAACCAAATCCTTTACTTACACAGTGATTTATGTAAAACACTGGGTCAGCAGCTAGTGAGCACTCAACAAATTGAAGGTCTTGGATCTGCAGTAGACCCCTTACTGGCTATCCCAGAGCTCCTTAAGGGGACTGAGACTTCCCATTCAACTTATACTGTTGTAGAGGAAAGTAATGGTCTCTGGCTCTGGGTCAGATTCACTGTTGCTTACTAGTTGTGTGGCCTGTGGGAAGAAATTTATCCTTTCTGACCCTTAGTTCACTGGTCATTGGATTTGGATAATGGCATCTACATTAAGTCTACTCTGAGATAGATAGATGAGATGGTGCCTGTGAAGTTTCTCCTTAGGTGTCCTGGCTCATAATGGGCCCTTGATAAAGGCTGGTTTTCCCTTCCCTGAAAGTGTGAACTTGGGGCCTCAAGAGCAAAGTTGAGAAGAGCCACCCAAGATTCCTATTCCTGTTTTAAAAAGCTCTTTGGAAAAATTCTCTTCATATTTTTCTGCTATTCTTAGGATCCTGTTTGCTAGAACAAGAAGAAATCTTCAAAATAATTTTTTCAGCTCTTTTATTTTATGGAAAGATTGATGCCCAAAGCCATACAATGAGCTAGGGACAAATCTGGCCCCCAAATCAGGACTCCTGATTGTGGCCTGGAACTCTTCCAGATAGAACAAGTGCTCTGTTTGCCCACAAAACATAAGAGAACCTTAGAGTGTTTTTTTTGTTTTGTTTTTGTTTTTGTTTTTTTTTGCAGTACTGGAGTTGAACCCAAAGCCTCGCGCCTGCATGCTCTGCAAGTGCTGGACCTCTGAGCTGCGCCCCCAGCCCATTTTTTTTACTTTTTGAGACAGGGTGTCGCTAAATTACTTAGACTGCCTCTGGTCTCGAACTTGCGATCCTCCTGCCTCCACCTCCCGAGCCGCTGAGATTACAGGCGTGCGCCACCGTGCCCCGCTCTTAGAGTGTTTTTGATAATTATTTATAGATGGTACCCCAGAAGAGAAGGCCTGCATTATATGCTATTAGTAAATATTGCTATATGACATTTATAAGAATGGAGCTCCAAGATTAAAATAAATATATAACAAAACATCAAAGGGGAAGAGGAAAATATTGTACCTACATATATAGAGAGTTTAAGGGAAAGAATGTAGGGAATGGGAGTAGGTAAAGAGAAGAAAATATTCTTTTTTTTCAAAAGGCCTGTTCTGGTCAGCATGGTGGAACCTACCTGTAATCCCAGCACTTGGGAGGCTGAGGTAGGAGGATCCACACAAGTTTGAGGCCAGGCTGGTCTATAACAGTGAGACCCTATCAAGAAAGAAAGAAAAAGAAAAAAGAAAAGAAAAGAAAAGAAAAAAAGGGAAAGAAGGGGGGAGGGTGGGAGAAAACAAAGCAGAAAAGCAAAACCTAAAAAGCCTTGTTCTCTATAAAATAGTGTTTTTGTTAATTTTGTTTATTTATTTGTTGAGACAGGGTCTTATTATATAGCCCAGGCTAGCCCTGAACTCCCTATTCTCCTGCCTCAGCCTCCTAAGTGCAAAATGAAGCTTTAGATTAGTTAAAATCCAAGCTATTATTCAAAAGCCTTAATGATTATATAACCATTTCCCTTTCTGGAATCAGTTATCTTTAAATATTGAAATGTGGCATTTAGCATGGGATTGGAGTGACTAAGCAGCTTTGAACCTTTGCTCTAGGCCCTCTGGACCCCTAAGGTGCTATCAAATGGTGTCCAGTTCTCCCGCATCAGTCCAGATGGTGAGGAAGGCTACCCTGGAGAGTTAAAAGTCTGGGTGACGTACACCCTGGATGGTGGAGAGCTTGTGGTCAACTACAGAGCACAGACCAGTCAGACCACCCCAGTCAATCTGACCAACCATTCTTATTTCAACTTGGCAGGTGAGGTAGGTGAACTTGCTTCTTCTTTCCTGCTGTGACTGTTGTGATTTGTGGAAAGATTTTTTTTTGGGGGGAGGGGGTTGCTGCTGGAGAAACCAACCCAGCATGGTGATGAGCTCACCCCCTGTGATGATGAAAAGACCCAGCAGAGCCTCTGCCTCATAGTCTGTGCACTAAAAATGGGAAGTCATATGAGAAGATGGAATGAATGCATTGTCCTGTCAAGAGCATAACTATTTCCCACTTACAGCTTCAGATAAGTAAGTAGCTATTTCAAGAACGCCCTCTCATCTAATTGCAACATGTGCTTACACTCACTTCCTTATTGATCCCTTATTGTGACTTACATTTAATGCCCTTCTACCTTGGATCTTTGGAAATGTGTTTGCTCCAGCCCCTGTACATATATTGTCAATACTTGTGTCACCACTATGCAGCTCACCTGCTGCTTCCAAGCTTTTACCAGCCAGTCTTGCCCTTCACTGTATAATGGAAAAAGCATTGGACTTGAAAGAGAAGACCTCGGTTTTTTAGGTTAATAGGCATGTTCACAATCTCATAATGCTGTTATTTATCAGTCACTGCTAGAAGTATCTTATAAAGTTGTTGGTAAACACATTGAAATCAACCCTACGCAAGGATAAACCCCAGTAGGAGGACCCTTAAAATGTCCACTTAAGCGTAGTGTAAAGCCACTGACAACTCCCCTTAAGCAATCCCTCCACACCACTTCAGTCCTTCCTGAGAACAGTTTAGCTTTTTAAGGGAGCTATCACATTACACAATAAAAAGCATGAGCCAAACTCAGGAGATTATATCTATTACTTCCTCCTTTTCTGAAGAAGTCAGCATTGTCTACTATACTTGAATCACTTTGGGAGGATTTCCCTATACAACTAGTAATATCTTACATTTTTAACCTCTTTTAGGGATTTGCTGCTTATCAGTTGATTTTTTTCTAAAATTTCCTTAAATAGCAGAATTAATTGGTTCTTATGTAATATCCAAAGTTTTCCCTTTAAAAATAAGAAAGATGGCTCTACACTTGCTTTTCTTATCTTCCATCTTGCTTGTTCATCTTTCTTGAGATCTTAAATAGACACCAGGCTGGGCATGGTAGTGCATGCTGGTAATCCTAGCACTTGGGAGGCAGAGGCAGAAGAATTCAAAGTTTGAAGCCAGCCTGGCCTAAATGACAAGAACCTGTCTTTAAAACAAAAAATAAACAAACAAAAGCCAACGGCCATGGCACGTACCTGGAATCCCAGTTACTTAGGAGGCTGAGACAGGAAGATGGCAAGTTTGAAGTTGGAGGGAACCTCTACAACTTAGTGAAACCCTATCTCAAAATAAAAAATTTAGAAAAGGGGCCGGAGATGCAACTCAGTGGTAGAACACTTGCCTAGTATATACAGGGTTCTAGATTCAAACCCCCAGTATAGGAAAAAAGAGAAAGAGAGAGAAGAAGAAGGGGGGGGGGGAGGATAAAAGGAAGAAGAAAAAAAGAAGAAGGAGAAGAAGAAGTATTATTAGAAGTAGTAGATGGCCGGGCTCGGTGGCGCAAGCCTGTAATCCCAGCGGCTGGGGAGGCGGAGGTGGGAGAATCACAAGTTGAGACCAGAGGCAGTCTGTGTAATTTAGTGAGACCCTGTCTCAAAAAGTAAAAAATGGGCTGAAGGTGCAGCTCAGTGGTCCAGTACTTGCAGAGCATGCAAGCGCGAGGCCCTGCGATCTACCCCTAATACCTAAAAAAAAAGAAAGAAAAAGAAGTAGTAGTAGATGGAGGAGGAGGAGGAGGAAGAGGAGGAGGGGAGGAAAAAAAGCCAAAACCAATACCCATAAGAGGCTCTACTTTTTAAAGTAAGTTCAGAAAGAAGTGACAGAAATAAAACAAAATACTAATTGTTTTATATAGGTAGTAAGTTACGGTGATTTTCTTTGTTTTCTGCATTTTTGTACACTTAAGACATCCTATTTTATAGTAAGAAACATGATCTAGAGGAATAGATTCAGAAATAGAAAGAGGAATGACTTGAAATATTCCATCTGTCAGTGTGCTCCAATGGAGGAGATAAAATGAAAATGTAAGGTTTATTAAGGCTCTGTCCATTTATCACCATATAAGGACTTGGAGAGAAAGGTATTTCTGAATCTGATATCTGATGATATGGGAGGTTGAATAGACCTGACCCAACAGGGTGGGCAACATAAGCTCCCTTCTTATCCTCTCAGTAAGTGCAGGTTGAATGCACACCTGTCAGCTTCAAGGTTGGGGGACAGGCTTTTGGGGACCTTTGGATAGGAGTGGATGGTCACCAGGCCTGGAGCCAAGGGTCTCTGCATCTTCAGAACAACCCTTGCTATACTCTGGGAAACATCATTTGTCTCAAGCCCTCCCTAGGGAGGGGCTGAAATTAGTTCAGTTGGTAGAGTGCTGCTTTGTGCTGAGGGCCTGTGTTTGATCACCAGCCCCACAAAAATGGGGAAAGGACATGACTACACTCCCAAAACAATCTCAAAAAAAATTAGCCATTGAAAACCCTATGAATAGCACAGAAGCACTGTCATAATGTCAGGCATGGCACAGAGTTGGGGAGTATTTCGTTCTATTGTACATAGGGTTGCTGTGTGTTGGACACCACTTGACGGCACCTAACAACTCCCTAGAGAAATAGCTCAAACTTGATATTTAAAATGCCTCAGTTTATATATTTTCACTTTTTTGTTTGTTTTCTAAACTTAATAAACAGTTTTTTTGTTCTTCCTTGTGGCCCAAGCATTGGCTCATCACTTCTAAATTTGAGTTGTTGGAGGCTGGGGATGGGGCAGAAAGAGAAAACTGTATTTTTCAGACTGGGAAAGGCACGTGGGTTGCATGTGTGTTTTGTTTTGTTTTGTTTTGTTTTTCTATTCTTTCCTGTGCCTAACACAAAGGTCAGAGAACATGATTTTTATTGGAACTTTACCTAAAACACTATGAAAGCATGTCTGGGGGAATTTGGAGTGGGAAGCAAGAGGTGTGATTGTGGTATGACTAGGTAGCTACGTCATCCCAGACCCAGGTTCTTTGGTTTTTCCGTTCCCCTTCCTCAATGTTTGGGCTTCCGTCTTCAGGCTTGCTCACTCATACTCAGAATGGTTGCTACAGCTCCAGCAGCCATTTCCTCATTCAGTCCCATCAAGAGACTTAAAAAAGGACCTATTCCTTTTTCATATCTCTAATATTCTTTTTCTAAGAACAAGTAAAACTTTTTCTAGAAGTCTCCCAGCAGACTCTCACATTTCTTGGCTAAAAGCGTGATGCATGTTCTGCCCAACCCAATTGCCAGCAAGGGGATTAGACTACCATGACTGATTTAGAACAATCAAACTTTGCCCTTGGGAGGTGGGGTCAGGGGTAGGAGGAGGTCCCCTTCTCCAAATATAATCAACAAGTCAGGTTTCTGCCAGAGAGGAAGAGTAGTGGCAAAGGAGTTGCTATAGCTTATGAATATAAGACCTATGGTCTGTTACCTCCTGCTGCAGAAGGTAAGAGCTGAATCTAGGTGGTAGTCATAGCCACGCACAAAGTCTTTAAGGCTCTATGCAAGTCTTAATGGGCTTGGTAAATGGTTCTTGTTACCAACTAGTAGCAGCCCAAGCAAAGTTAACCAAAACAAACACTGAACTCAGAGATGGGCCTCCAGGTCTGTTTGTGAATGGGCATTTCTTGCCAAATTTTTATCAACCTTGAAATGAAATGAGTCAGGCCATAATAGTCCACCTGAGTAGACCATTGCATTTTCCAGGCCAGAAGAGGCATAAAACGAAGCATGCTTCTCTTTAGTGAAGGAATATTGGTGCTATTTGGTGACTCAGTGGCCATTTAGAGAGTGGATGCCTGATAAATATTCCTTCCTGCTCCCAGGCTTCTTCCTGCCATCTCAAACTTATCAACTTATCTGATATGTGGTTTTCATGTTAATTCATTTTCTTCTTGCGCTGGTGTTTAAATTAAAAAGAAGAAAAATAAAAAAAGAAAATTCCTAAGCAGCTTTATTTATAATATTAAAACACTGGAAACAATCCACAAGTCCATCAACAGGACAATGGATAGGGAACTTGTGAGATAGTCACACAATGAAATACTGCCTCACAATAAGGACCACATACTGACCCAATAACATGGATGATCTCAAGAGCATTATTTTGTGCTGAAGAAGCAAGGCACAGAAGAATATCTACTGTGGAATTCTATTTATGTGAAGCTCTACAACAGTCCAAACTAATCTGTACCAACAGAAATAAGAACACTGTTCTGGTTATAAATAGGTATTTATCTTTCAAAAAAGAATGTAAAGGCCGGGCACTGTGGCTCATGCCTGCAATCACAGCAACTCAGGAGGCTGAGGCAGGAGTATTGCGTAATTTAGTGAGAACTTGCCTCAAAATAAAAAATAAAAAAAGGGCTTAAGGTGAAGCTCAGTGATAGAGCACTTGCCTAGCATGCACAAGGCCCTGGGTTCAATCCTCAGTACCACCAAATGAATAAAGAAAGAAAATAAAACTTCCATGTTAAGCTGAGCATCCAACAAATGTTGTTGTTGTTGTTGTTAGTTGCTATCAAGTTGGCTCTGACTCATAGTGACCCTATGTACAACAGAACATAACACTCCCTAACACTGGACCAGGCACATGATCTTTTTTATGTTTAAGCCCATTGTTGCAGACACTGTGTCAATCCATCTAGTTGAGGATCTTCCTTTCTTTGTTGCCCTGCCACTCACCCAAAGATGATGTCCTTCTCCAGGGATTGGTCCCTCCTGACAATATGTCCAAAATACCAAAAGAACCAACAGATCCATTCTAGAAGAAATGCAGCCAGAGTGCTCCTTGGAAGCAAGGATAGCTAGACTGCATTGTATGTATATTGGAGGTTGAACAAATAGAGCCAGGCAAATAGTCCCATATTTTCCTCCCTTATCTTTGCTCCTCTCAGTCCCAAAGGCCTCTTTGGTGCCAGCATCACCCTGAGGCATAAGAGGATGGCAGTAGGGAGAACCACACAGGAAAAGAACCCTCTGTCTAGGGCTTCACTAGGCATAGGTACTGACCCCCCTCCCATGTGGACCTTCCTTCCCGGGTTAGCACAGGGGCCAAATAAGCAGCTGAAAGAGGGAGTGTGCGCAGAGGAAAGGCCTCTATCCTGGCCATGTCCCACACCTTCTCCTGCCCCTGCCCAGCACATAAGCACTGGGAGAATATGAGGGAACCTGTTCTCCAGTAGCAGAGCCTCCTAGCAGTGTAACTGAACCAGTTTCTGCCATGTTTAGACATAAAGTCACAGGGTCTCTAAATCTTGGCCTTTCTTCTCAGAACGTCTCCTGTGTGGCCTGAGTCTTTCTGACCATACCATGTGTGTCCACCCAGCCTGCAGACCCTGCTTACCTCTCTGAGACCTAGCAGAGGCTTCCGTTTAGCTTCATTCAGGCTTTCTCAGCCTTGGCACTATGGACATTTTGGCCCAGATAATTCTCTGTTGCAGTGGAGATAGGGAGATGTCCTGTGCATTGAGGGGTGTTCAGCAGCATCCTGGCCTCTTCCCACTAAATGCCAGTAGCATCACCACCCCAAAACATGATCATCAGTTGGTCTTCAGACATTTCCAAATGTTCCTTGCAGGGCAAAATTGCCTGCAGCTGAAAACCCCTGCCCCAGCTGATTTTTGATCACTCTGTAAGCAAAAGTCGTGGCTTGGTTTCCCTTTCTAATCTTCAGCTGTGAAGCTTTAAAATATTGACAGTAGAGCCAGGCTCACGGCTATAGTCCCAGCACTTGGGAGGCTGAGACAGGAGGATTGTAATGAGCTCAAGGCCAGCCTGGTCTACACAGTGAGTTCCAGGCCACCCTGGGGCTATACAGAGAGACTCTGTCTTAAATAACAACAACAACAACAACAACAACAATAAATATTGTGAATAGCTGGGCATTGTGGTACACACCTGTAATGCCAGAAGGCTGAGGCAGGAGGATCACGAGTTCAAAGCCAGAGACAGCTTATGCAACTTAATGAGACTCTGTCTCAAAATAAAAAATAAAATAAGGGGCTGAGAGTGCAGCTCAGTGGTTGAGCACTTGCCTAGCATGTATAAGGTCTTGGGTTTAACCCCCTAGTACTGCAGTAGTACCCTGCTAACCTTCACTATCATATTCCACTTAGAAAAGAAAATGCATGCGAGAGTCACATTTTAAAAGCTTCTTCCAAATTTATTTGGAAGGTCTGTCAACCTACACTTAAATGATTGTATTTAATCATCTGTCAATTGGGATTTCTAAAGTTTTTGTTAATGCCTCAAATCAAAGCAAATATATAAAATAAGACTAAATCTTATTTTTTCCCTTCCTTTTTCTTCCCAGGGCTCACCAAATATATATGACCATGAAGTCATCATAGAAGCTGACGCTTTTTTGCCTGTGGATGAAACCTTGATTCCTACAGGTTGGTGAACTTAAACTTTATGCTTTGTTTTATCTTATTTTTCATGGTATTGGGGATTGAACCCAGGGCCTTGTGCATGCTGGTTAGTGCTCTACCACTGAGCTATCACCCTACCACTAAACTTAAACGTTTTAGGCAATTTGGGATTTGTGGGTTGGATTCCAAGCCCAAGAAAGGATATGAATGGGGAAACTGATGAAATCCTCATAAAGGCTGTAGTTTAGATTATAGCATTATACCAATGTTATTTTATTTTATTTTATTTTTTTGGTTTTGGTATTTGTATCATGTTTATGTAAGATGTCCACATTAGAAGCTGGGTGAAGAGTATAACAGAGCTGTACTATTTTTATCATATTTCTGTAAATCTAAAATTACGTAAATTTCAAGGTTTTATTTATTTATTTTTTTTATCCATGTAACCTGGCACAGTGGTTCACACCAGTAATCCTAGCAACTCGCTAGGCAGAGTCATGATCATAGGACCAAGGCTAGAGGCAGCCTGCGTAACTTAGTGAGTCCCTGTCCCAAGATAAAAAATAAAACATAGGCTGAGGTGCAGCCCAGTAGTAGAGCACTTACAAAGTATGTGTGAGGCCTGAGGCTCAACCCCCACATATTTTGCCACATATGGCAAAAAATAAAAATAGCCAGGCACAGGTGGTACACCCAGTGACTCTGGAGGCAGAGGCAGGAGGATCACAAGTTCGAGGCCAGAGGCAGACTGCATAATTTAGCGAGACCCTGTCTCAAAAAGTAAAAAATAAATAAATAAATAAATAAATAAATAAATAAATAATGAGCTGAGGGTGCAGCTCAGTGGTATAGCACTTGCAAAGCATACAAGCGCAAGGCCCTGGGTAAAACCCCCAGTACTGGAAAAAAATAATAATAAAGTTAAATTAAATTAAAATTTAAAAAAAGATGGATTTTTAAATTTAAAACATTTAAGATACTACTTGAAGTTTACTGGACACGTGCCTTGCACTAGGTGAGGGCTTTTGTTTTAGCCTGGCCTCTCTAACATAATAAGTTCGTGCTTATGGCTGCAAGTTAAACATTTTTACAAGGGGAAAAATAAGCATGTGAGCCTGCATACTAAACAGAAACCGGTTACAACAGGAATTAGAAACTCCCATAAATATAGTAGCTATGAAATTAATTGGAGTCATAAATGAGAAATTGAGATGAACAGGATAAAATTTGGGGCATTATAATTTTTAATGTTTTCCTGGCTCCAAGGCTGGATTTAAAGGCTTTGTGTTTATCTTGGTAACATGTGTCATCTTCTGATATTTAAATGACTCAACAGATGAGCATGAGTAAGCTGGTCCATCTTGTCCTAGATGCAGAATTTATTGTGTTGGAACTGTATGTTATGAATCATAAGTAAAAAGAAGTGGTGCCTGCTGTTTGTGACTGATAAGAAAGGAAGTGAACTAAGTAGCTTATAAGTGCAGGTTATGAAATAAGTGCATATTTATTTGTGTATATGTATAAAATCCCATGCTACCTCGCCTGAGTTTTGACTCAATGAAAATCACAAACATGCGTAATCCATGCCATCAGGATTGTAAGAGACAACTGGGGCAAAGCACAGTAGAGCTTAAACTTGAAATCTAATGGACTGCATAAAACTCTTGTTCATCTCAGTGGAAGCCACAAATGGCTTTAGGGGGAAATTCTATTCTTTGTAATAATAATTAAAGACTGTTGAATTGAGTAAGAACTAAAGGTTTTGGATTGAGGTAGGCAAGAGTCCTGGTTCTAATCCTGGCTTTGCTTCAGTGTTTCATAATGCTTTAACATTGCACCCCCAATTGACCCTCATTTTCTTTTCTGCAAATAAGAGGGATATTGAACCAGTACATTTTCTTTAACCGAACAATTTGAGAAAGTTGAATGTGGTGGTGCACGCCTGGAATCCCAGCACTCAGGAGGCTGGGGCAGTAGGATCATGCATTCTAGGTCAGTCAGATCATGAACAAGACCCCATCTCAAAACCAACCAACCGAACAAACAAACAAAACCAAGAGACCAAAAACCAATTTGGGATTTTTGTTTTATCAAGTTAGATAGCTATCCCATAAATACAGGACTATCAAAACTAATCAGAATATGTACGTCAGGCAGTCATCCCTCAGTATCCATGAGAGCTTCATTCCAGAACCCTCAGTAGATAGCAAAATCTTCAGATGCTGAAGTCACTTATATGAAATGGCAATGCATTTTCATATAGCCTATCCACAGCCTCCCTTACACTTTGTGTGTGTGTGTGCTTGTTTTGAGACAATTTCACTATGTAATCCAGGGTGTCCTTGAACTCATGATCCTCCTGCCTCAGCTTCCCAAGTGCTGGAATTACAACTGTGCACCACTAGATCCAGCCTCCCTTTGCACTTTAAATCACCTCTACATTACTTATAATATACCTAATACAATGCAAATGCTATGTAAATATTTGTCGTCCTAGCTGGGCACAGCAACACATGCCTCTAATCTCAGCAACCTGGGAAGCTGAGGCAGGGGTATCACAAGTTCAAGGCCAGAGGTAGCCTGCATAATTTAGCAAGACCCTGTCTCCAAATAAAAAAATTAAAAATGGGCTAGGGGTGCAGCCCAGTGGTAGAAAACTTGCAAAGTATGTGCAAGGCCCTGTGTTCAACCCCTAAGTACACCCCCCAAAAAAGTCATTGTGATGCATTGTTTAGGGATAATGACAAGAAAGAAGTTTGTGCGTTAATATGGACTTAATTTTTTTCCAAATAATTTAGATCTGCAGTTGTTCAAATCCACCAATGTGGAAAAGCCAACTGCATTTCAATAAAAAATTAAAAAAAAAAAAAAAAACTAACTGGGACAATGGGAGAAGGATATGGCAGTCCACTCTCCAAAACAATCTCCAAACAATCAGCCATTGAAAACCCTATGAGGGTTGCTATAAATTGGACCTGACTCCACCACACCTAACAACAACAATTGGGATAATAATGAGGAACAGAGATAAATAAACTATATTTATTAAAAAATTGCCAAACTGCCATTTATAAATATCATCTTTTCACAAAACAATCTTTTCATTTGTTTTTGGTGGTGCTAGGAATGGAACCCAAGGGCCTCATGTAGGGTAGGCAAGTGCTCTACCACTGAGCCACATCCCCAGCCCCAGAAAATATATTTTAATACCATAAAAGTAGGAAATTTTAAATCTCAGAATAAAGAAAAATCCTTTATTACTGAATTCACTTAGATTTTTAAGGAATTATAATTGCAGATTATCCAAATGTATCAATTTCTGTGGACCAGTGAAAATGTTATCACGAATTTAAAATCGAAAACCAATAATTGATCTGAAGGCTCCTTCTAGTTCCTACATTCTACGGTTCTGTGCTTATTTCCACCACCATTCAAATCCATTAGAACTCTCTCATGGGGCCAATCCCCAGCACTGGAAGAAAAAAAAAAGACAAGAAAGTTAGGTTCTTAACTAGACTACTCTACCTCTACCGACCTACAATGTGACAGCTGTCAGAAAGGTTTGGGATGGTGAGGGTGGTTAAGAACGCTAGAGGAAAGAAAGAAAGGTAAATTAGTTTCTTAACTATATAGATAGCCAAGATCACCATGCAGTCAAGAAACAAGGAGTAAGCCATCTTACTTCTTGTGTAACAGTGTCTCTTCTCATTTCTTTTGCCATCTTTTGTGCAGGTAACCTCACAGACTCTCTCAGTTTTCCTCTCTATTTTCCTTTCTTTTCAGCTTATTTTCACTTTTCTGTGAAGAGACCAGAAAACCAAGTTTATTTAAATTATATTTTACAAAGAAAGAGAGGAGAAGGAGGAATTTTTCTGAAATTAAAAACATGAATTTAAGTGCTTGGCTTTGTTAGCCTGACAAGGAAGAGAATATAGAAAAAGAACAACTCCGTGGCAGGCAAATTGAAGCTCAAAATTCTTCTTTGTGCCCCTCAGTAACCTTGAAGTTCATTGCTCCATTGTAACATGCCTTGTTTGGTACACATCCCTTGTCTTGCTGGTTCTTGGTTTTCTCATCTGTAAAATCTTATTAAGATCGAGCCAGGGCAGTGGCCCATGCCTGTAATCCCAGCGGTTTGGGAGGCAGAGGCAGCAGGATCACAAGTTCGAGACCAGAGGCAGTCTGCGTAATTTAGCAAGACCCTTTCTCAAAAAAGTAAAAAAATGGGCTGGAGGGAGCAGCTCAGTGGTACAGCACTTGCAAAGCATGCAAGTACAAGGCCCTGGGTTCAACCCCCAGCACTGAAAAAAAAAATCTTATTAAGATCAAGTTATGGTGAAAGTTCATTTTCAAGGTGGGAGTGGTGACACACGACTATAATCCCAGCACTCAAGAGGCTGAGGTAGGAAGATCGATCATGTTCCAGGCCAGCCTGGGCTACACGAGACCCTGTCTCAAAAAATAAATAAATAAACTCACACACACACAAATTTTTTTTCTTTTCTTTTCTTTCTTTCTCTCTCTCTTTTTTTTTTTTTTTTTTGTACTTTGATGCACACCTGTAATCCCACCTTTAATGGGAGACTGAGGCAAGAGGATCATAAATTTGAGGCCAGAGGCAGCTTGTGCAATTTAGTGAGACCTTGTCTCCAAATAAAAGAAAAAAAATGGGACTAGGGATGCAGCTTAGTGGTAGAGCACTTGCCTAACATGCACTAAGCCCAGTACAGCAACAACAACAACAACAACAAAGGAAACTATTAATGACTCTGCTCTCCTTGCATATCAATGAGTTTTACTCCATAAATCAGCTATTTTGCTCATGCTATGGGTTCTCCACTTTCCACCCCAAATCCTTGCTTGTATAGTTGTTTTGTAGTCTCTCTTCTGAGGGTCTTAAATGTTCTCATTAAATTTAATTGGAGTTCCGGAAGAGAAAAGTCTCTATTAGCATCATTGTAGCAGAAAATGAGCCAAGCTCCAAGAACTCCTTAACTGATAACTAAATCATGTCTGAAACAGCAGCTTTTGCAGGAGAATTTGCAGTGAATTGGGGAAACATAGGGGTAACGTTTTAATCATGAGGCTTTTTATCAGATCATCTACATTACACAAATTCTGTGTGGGTTTGTCTCAGATGCTTAAACTGACAAATTACAATTTCTATATCTTCAGCCTGCTATTGACTTTCAACAAGTCCTACAAGGTTACTTCTAACACTGTGTGTTTCTGTGACACAAAGATGGCTTAATAGCTCTCACTACTCACTTTCTCCCTTTTGTGGCTATTAGTTTATACTTATATTTATGATTTTTTTTGGTGGTACTTGAGGGTTGAACCCAGGACCTCCCACATACTTTGCAAGTGCTCTACTATTGGTCTGCACCCCCAGCCCATTTTTTACTTTTTATCTTGAGACAGAGTCTCACTAAGTTATAGAGGCTGCCTCTGGGCTCAAACTCATGATCCTCCTGCCTCTGCCTCTGCCTCCCAAGTTGCTGAGATTATAGGCATGCACCACCACACCCAGCTATATTTATGTTTTAACTCTTATTTTTGGTTGCCTTTCATAAAAGCTGTAACCTGAGCTATTTGTGAGGGAGATACTGATGCAAATCTAAACTTTGGGGGTGTTTTTCACCCTGGTTACAGACACTCAGTAAATAATTTTTCAGATGATGGGAAAACCCATCATCCTGAGAATGTAACACTTTATTTTACAATAACTCTAATACTGTGGCTGGGGTTCTCTATAAAAAGGGACCTTCCCCCAGGTGTGTTTGGGGAGAAGTGACGTCCTCTTCTCCATTTTGTTACCTGCTTATCGACTTCAGTATTGTCACATAGAAAAGGAAGGGTTACCATGGCATACAGTTCAAGTCCCCATGTAAACTTCCATCCCAGGCATGGCCCACAAATCTCTGGCGCTCTTGAGCCCCTGCTTTGCTCCTGCATTTCTTCCTGTTGGCAGTTTTGAAAAGCATATAAAATATCTTCACCCTTTTGACCAGTAAAGCACCGAAGATACCAGCCTATACAATGTGGCTTCTTCATTTTCCCCTATATTCTCCTACATTAAAAGGCCATCCCTCTTCCCAAGACCAGTGGCAAAGCCTCTGCAAGTGTTAGGGTATTAGCAGCCCAGTCAAATAACTTAAAGTCACCTCTGGAAGCCTCCGAACACAGGCAAGTAATATTCCTTATGTGTTGTTAGTCCGCAAGAGTCCAGCATCTTTGCTCTTCTCCTTCAAAAGAACAAAAAGCCAGGCATATCACTGTGATGTGCATCTTTGATTCCAGCTTCTTAGAAGCTGAGGCACAGAGTTGCTTGAGCCCAGAAATTTAAGACCAGCCTGGGCAACACAGCAAGACCCCATCTCTATAAACAAACAAAACAAAACAATAACAACAATAAAAAAAATGAACAAACAAAAATAAAACAACTAGACAAAACCCATCACCTAGCTTCCAAAGCTATTCCTCTGGATGACATTGCATGTACTTTGGAGTCCGTGGGGGTGTTTTGAGAGCATGGGCCTTGCTCACAGGTGCCTCTTTCTTGTGCCATGCCAAGCTGCACCCAAAGAAGGCCTCTGCAAGCCTGAGAGCTCGTTTTATAACTCGTTGACCAGGAGCAAAGCTCATAGCTAAGCTCTCAGACTGGGTTTGCATGTGGGCGTTAGTTTAGCTTTGCTTCTTCAGACTAATTTTTTTTTTTTTAACCTTGTTAAAACAAGCAAAAACCCTTGATGCACACAAAGCATTTGCTGCTAGTGGGATAGGAGTCCACCCTCATTGCTCTGAGCTCCAGAGAGAGCATCTCCGATCCCCTGGTGTATTGTTGTGTTTATTGTAGTCAAGGCAAGCCTGGTAAATTCCTGGAAATGGAGCTCCTGGTACTCATTTACCAGAAAGGATAGGTGTATAATGAATGTATAGGATGGAGAAGAGTCCAGTGCCCAGTCCCTGTACTACTAAGGCACGCATGCAGCTTTGGGACTTGATTCTAGTGCCCTACCCGCCTGGGAACACCAGAAGCTGTAGGCTTGGGAGAAGGACCTGGCAACCCCCTCCCAAAAATCAATCTGCCATTGAAAACCCTATGAGCAGCAGAGAAGCACTGACAGTAGTGTTTCCCCTGTTGAACAGAGGGTCGCTATGAGTCGGATACCGACTCGACGGCACCTAACAACAACAACCCTGTAGCAACAAGAGGAACCTGGCCCCTAGTGTCCTGCTCAGGTGCTAAGCCAGCTAATGTGGGCAAGTGAGAAAATCCAATCCAGGTTTCTCCAGGGATTAATTCACTCCCAGGGTTGGAATATTACATTTCACTCTTTCACCTTACAGAATGGCACGGGTAGCAAGCAATACATGCCACATACAGCAGAGTGCAATACTGTAGGGGAGTCTTTAAAAGCATTTATGTCTTTTTTTTTTTTTTTGGCTGCTCTTTATTTATAGTAGTAGATAAAGAAATAAGACAGCAAAAATGGATGCTTTGACCAGGTCTTTTACCTCTTACAATAACAGCAAAATCTTCTCTTATTCTTTTCCTCGGGAAAATATACCTTTAGTTTGTATAAAAATTTGCCCAATCCACTCTGTCCCCCAGCTTTTTTGTTCACCTGCTGTTCTTGCTGCTTTCAGTTTTTGAAAACTCATTCTACAATTGCAGGAAAGCAACTGCATTTTGACAAAATTAGAATTCTGATGGGAAAAGCTTTCCATGAGGGTGTCAAGAGAGGTCCAGCAAGTCTTTTCTATTTTACTTCAACTTTTCACAATTCAACCTACAATTTGGTCATTGATATAATCACTTCCCTAGGGCAGGTCTGTGTTTCTGCCCTGGAGAAATAACAAGTTCCAAAGTAGTTTTGTTTCAAACGATGAAGATTGTTTTGATCTTCATGTATTAACATGTGGGTTTTAATCTTTCCGGAGCGCCTAACAGAATATTCCTGTAGACTTTATATAATCCTAAAATATTGGACACAGTATTTCATTCAGCCATGCACACTTCTGCCTCCTGTTTTACCCTCCCCCACATCATTAGTCATCAGATCCTGCTGATTTTTAACTCCTGGATATTTCTCAAATCTGTCTCTACAGTGTGTCACACTGGGTATATGACTCCACTTCCATAGGTACTGTCTTGATTTAGGTGATCTTTTCTTGACTAGATCAGTGCCTGGCTTTCATTATAAGCTTCATAAATTGGGCTCAGTACATGAATGAGTGAATCTAGATAATCACTCTCTAACTGAAAAAAAAAAATTCTAAAGATTTATCTTCATTTGGTTCCTAAAGGTCTCTATCTACAAAACAAATCTTACTTTGATAAGCCCCAGCTTAAGAAACCTTTTAGATGTCTCCCAGGCCAGACACCAACTGCCATCACCCAGACACCCCAGGCTATATCTTGCCATGCTTTGCTCACATCCCACCTGTTTGTGTACATCCCCCGACACCCAGCCTACAGGAACTGCAACCACTCTCTTCATTGCTGCATGAACCCCCATTTATCTTTGAAGAATCATACTTTCTCTTTGGAAATCTTTCCCCCACTTACTGGAAATAATAGCTTCTTTCTTGCACCTGGTTTTTGTAATGACATAAGCCATTTAGAACTCATCATATGTCCAGGCTCCCCTCTCTGCTTCTCTACAGGTCTTCTTCAGATGATCTATCAGGATTAGCTGCAGAACCAAAGCAGGGAGCTTTGGGCTTGGTCTCTTGGGGTCAAAATTGGAAAAATCTATGCTAAATACAAAAATGAAACCAAGTAAGAGCCAATCTTCATGTTCCAGTAACACCCACTGCTTCCTTCCCTCACAGCCTTTCTACTCTTCCCCTCTTCTTCTTCTTCTTTTCTTTTTTTTTCCTTCCAGTGCTGGAGATTGATCCCAGGACCTTGTGCATGCTAGGCAAGCACTCTACCACTAAGCTACATCCCCAGCTCTTCCCCTCTTCTTTACAATTTTTTTAAACACAGTATCTTAATGCAATATGGTGTGAGACCTGGGATTCAGGAAACCATATACAAGTCTTTTTTTTTTTTTTTTTTTTTTTTTTTTTTTTTTTTTTT
>VMDO01030937.1:0-20681 GCA_007922755.1 Pedetes capensis
AGTGAAGTGACAGCTCACAGTGGTTTTACTTTGCATTTCCTTGAGGACTGATGGTACTGAGGCTCTTTCCCAGGCTTTTGGCCATTTGCGTGTCTGCCTTGGAGCCACATCTGCCTTGGAGCCACATCTGTTCTGATCCTTGCCCATCTTAAAACCCAGAAACTTGTCTTATTGCCAGGTTCTAATATTCCGTAGCCTGTAGCCATAGCCCTATGGCGTCCGATCCCATCAGATCTTGGAAGCTAAGTGGGGTCCGGCCTGGTTAGTACTTGGATGGGAGACTGCCTGGGAACACCAGGTGCTGCAGGCTTGGGAGATGGACCCAGCAACCCACTCCCAACAATCAATCCGCCATTGAAAACCCTATGGACAGCAGAGAAGCACTGGCAATAGTGTTTCTTGCCTGTTGTACACAGGGTCGCTATGAGTCAGGTACTGACTTGATGGCACCTAACAACAACAACAACAATGTTCTGTAGGTCGTGGATCCCACCTTACTTGTTGCTGGGGGGCAGACCGCTGGAGATCAACTGTGCGGGTCCCTTTTCTTGTCCTAGAGCACTAGCCAGGCACACAGTAGGTGCTCAGTAAATGCTTAAAGTGACAGAGCCAGGATCACTGCCCTTGGCTTAGAGAGTCAGGGGTCAGGGTGTTGCTGTCCAGCTCAGCCCAGCAGATCTTGTCCTTGGAGGATGTGACTGGCGCTTGGAAAGCCGCAGGGTCTAGGGGAAGCTGGGTCCCTGGTGGACCTTTTCTTGAGCACCAACTGTGCACCAGGCTCACAGCTGGCTCTGGGATTGGGGGACAAAGAGCCCGAGATTATTCAGCTGTCAGACTTGCTGGGACCCGTATGTGTCAACCCTCAGTATCTGGTTGACCCTGATCAGGCAGAGCAGGCAGGGGGCAGGTGGGTGTCTGGGGCTTGGAGAAAGCCATGGGGTGATGTTTGGGGCCTGGCAGCTGAGAGCAGAAGGAGAGAGTGGGCGCCCCATCCTGCAGGAGGAGTGTCTGTGTGCACAGGGGAGAGGGAGCGGGACACAGGAACAGAGTGAGCGCCCGGGATGTGGGGACTGCCCTCAGCCCTCTCCCGTTTTGCCCTTCAGGGATGCCCAGGCCCGACCCAGTTGTGAAGAGAAACGTGGCCATCACCTGTGGCTCCCACCTGGTCAGCCGTGGGGACTGACCACTCTGTGCGGCTGCGCTGCAGGCTCTGGAGTGAATTAGCTGTGTGTCCCTGAGAGAATGCGGCAGAAATGTGGCCAAGGTCAGGGTTTCTCCTGGCTGAAGGTGGCCAGGTGACAATGACCATGACAGGCCCGTGGGGTTGGTGCCTCGGGAGCTGCTGGAGAAAGAGCAGGGCTGGGTGAGCCCTGGAGAGTCAGTGGGGAGGCCACGGGGTGGGGACAAGGTGGGTTCTGGTGGGAGGGAGGCAGGAGCGGGGCCAGTGGGCCAAGGCGCCCTCACAGTCAGGACCCTACTCACTGTGCGTGGTGAGCTGTGATTTCCTGAGCTTTGTGCCCTGGCAGCTGTAGGGCCGAGCATCTTGCAACTTTCTTTTAAATCCATGAGCCTGCTTGTGCCGTGTGCCACCCTGTTGCAGAGGGGGCAGAGGCTAGAGTGGCAGATCCCCAAGGTGGTCCAGGATACAGGTGTCGTTTAACGGTGAGACCCAGGGGGCCCTGGGCTGCGCTGGGTGCCCACGCCGTTACACCGCTGTAGGACATCTCTGGCTTGCCTTAGTGTCCAACCCCAGGAAGAGCCTCTCATGACTGTTAGGGTACCTGAGTAGAAACCAGGTTCCCAGAGCGAACTCTCTGCAGGGCCTTTTCCTGCACCAGCGGCCATGGTCAGGAGGGGCATGAGCCCACTTTCCTCTTGTTCCAGAGTCCTGGGAGAGCCCCTTCTCGCTTGGGCCCGGCCGAGGGGACGGCCACCCTGAGGTCTGGCAGCAGGCGGGCAGGGAATTTGGGGCAGGCTACAGGGCCTGCTCAGGGACGCGTCCCAGGTCCTGGGAGGCAGAGGCCAGCCTGCGGGGCCTGCGGGCTTCTGGAGGCTCTCAGTGCTGTGCCACCCTCAGATGGCTGGCAGACCTGCCCAGACTGTCCCTTCGCTGTCTCCAGGCCACACTCCACCTCCCACAGCTGCTGAGGGGCCTCGGCCTTCAGCCACACCACCTGTGGTGGGGATGGCCTTAGGAAGAGTCCAGGAAGCTTGGGCTTCGGGTAGGCAGCCGTCTGGGTCTGGACTGGAGTCTTCAGGAAGGGAGCCGCTGTCCAGAAAGGCTGGCAGCCGCCATCGAGCTCTTCTCTTGAGGGGGATCCGCAGAGGACAGGGAAGCAGCTGCCCCTCACTTTTGCCCCATAGAGAAGATGGTGGGTGTTTTGAGAGTGGCGTAGCGACCTGCTTTGGCTTCAGTGTGCCCTGACCTCTGAGTGACCTTGTCTGCGGTTAGATCTCTGTGAGACAGTCCTGTACAGCAGGAGGATCTTGGGTGGCCTTGAGCTCCCAGGTGGTGGCCCTTTTTGGGAGGGGTTGGGATCACCTCAGGGCAGCACCCCACTGGACTCCCTTCCCCTCACGGAGCCCCTTTTCAGATCCTCAGCATTTTTCTTTTCTTTTTCTCTTTCTTTCTTTCTTTCTTTTTTTTTTTTTTTGGTGGTACTGGGGGTTGAACCCAGGGCCTCAGGCTTGCATGCTCTGCAAGTACTGGACCACTGAGCTGCACCCCAGCCCATTTTTTTACTTTTTGAGACAGAGTTTACGCAGACTGCCTCTGGTCTCAAACTTGTAATCCTCCTGCCTCTGCCTCCCAAGTGGCTGGGATTACAGCCATGTGCCATGGTGCCCAGCGATCCTCAGCATTGCCTGTGCATCTCTGTGCCCCAGGGCTCTCGGCGATGGTGGAGGGGAAGTTTCTAGAAAGTCCAGCTGTCTCTTTTCCTCCTGGCTTGGGTATGGGGTTAGCCACCCAGTTGGCACTCAGGCTTCCATTCCTGGGGAATACGCAGGGGCTGTGACCTTTGGAGGCTTAGTGGTCACTTGGGACCTTGCCCAGCTGGCCTGGGTTCCCTCAAGGACCAGGCCTCCTCCTGTGACCTCAGGGCGACTCTCTCCCTTGCCCTGTGCTCAGCGTCCCTGGGTGGCTCAGGTGCCAGTGTCCTGACGTCCTTTCCCAGGCCGGCATCCTGGGCTTGCAGGGGCAGGCGCAAGGTGTGGGCTCTGCCGCCCTTGATCCGGCTGCTCTGGGATCCAGCGAGGGGGCAGGCGTCAGGGTCATCCTGGACTTCCTGGGCAGGGCAGGCTTTGGCTGTAATGCTATCCTGGGATGTTTGCTTCCACTGGAGTGGGATGTGCCATTTCTGCGGGTGACGGACTCCCGTATTGTCACTGAAACAAATGCCAAACTTTAAGTAGAAGTCGGTGAAAATGAAGGTGAGACTTCTTTTCCTGCCACCCTTGATTCTATCTGCAGAACCCCTGGGAGCCCGCAGATGCCAGGTTAGGGCTCTATGGTAAATACCACATCTGAAATGGAGTCTTGTGCCAGGCTCAGCCCCAACCTCATGTCTGGCCTGGGCTTCATGGGCCCTCTGAGGGGATTTTGGACTGTTCTGTGGAGGTTTAGGGGCACAGCTTGGCAACACTCCCCACCTGTGCAGTCCCCAGGCCACAGAGCGAGCTTTCTGAGGAGTCCTCATCCCGTGAGAGTCCCCAGAATAGGAATTAGAGGCGCTGTTACCAAACCTGGGCTTTGGCATTAACAGGAAGCTTCTATCTGTGCTCGTGCCCAGGCATGGGTGGAGGAGCTGAAGTGGTTATCAGACAGGGCGGGAGCCATGCAGGGTAAGAGGCCGGAGCAGCCTCCAGAGGCCCTGGGGAGCCGCCTGAACCAGGGGCCCCATCGTTCCTCTTGACTGCAGAGTGAGAAAATCCCCGCCAACCCATGGCTTTTAAAAAACAGCTTTTGGCTGGGTGCTGGGGTTCAGGCCTGCAATCTCAGCACTTGGGAGGCCGAGGTTTGATTGGCTCCCAGTTTTGGAGGGTGCTGTCCATGACCAGTCGGCCCTGTGGCTTTTGGTTTATGGCGAGGCAGCTCATCATGTTGGGAACGCTGGGTGAAGACCGCTCACCGTGTGGCTGAAATGCAAAAGAGAGTGGGAAGGGAGCAGCTGGGGTCCCCCTGTCCCTTCTGAAGGCCCCCGAAGCCTAAAGACCTTCCCCTCTGAGAGGATTCCACCTCTCAAGAGCACCCTGCTGACGGGACTAAGCACTCACACTAGGCCCTTGGGAATAGTCCAGATCCAGTCCGTAGGGCCAGGGGTGGAACCACTTGGTCTAGGGTACCTTGAGGTCGAACCACTCGAGGAACGGCCAGGATGCTTCCCAAGTGGCTGCACCATGTTGCATGTCACTTGACCTCTTTTTTTTTTTTTTTTTTTTTGCAATATTTGAGGGTTGAACCTAGGGCCTTGCACATGCTTTGCAAGTGCTCTGCCACTGAGCTGCCCCCCCCCCGCCCCTGCGCCATTTTGTTTTTGTTATTTTTTATCTCTAGTCAAGGTTTAAGTTACACAGGCTGCCTCTGGCTTTGAACTCACAATCCCTGCCTCAGCCTCCCGAGTTGCTGGGGTTACAGGTGTGGGCCACCATACCTGGCTTTACTCAGCTTCTTTTTAAGAAGAGACTTCTGGAAGCCAAGGCCTCACGGGGCGCCACCTGAGTGTGGTGAAGCAGCAAGGTGATGGCAAGTCTGGGGTTATGGAACGCACCGTCCTTGAAAGGCAAGTGAATGGTTTGCGAATCCTCCGGCCTCTCCTGCAGGGCATCCCACCACTTCCTGCCTTTGTTCTCCATGCCTAGCCTTATTGTGTTATGCCCAGCTCCCACCTTGGTGCTGAGGATCCCAGTCCGTTTGCTCAGCCCAGCCCTCATCTGCAGGGTGAGCTGGACCAGGATCATGACTGTCCCTAAGGCCCTGACAATGGAGAGGCAAGGAGCACTGCAGCCACCAGCTTACTCTGTTCCTGCCCTGGGTGGTGGGGACCTCCATGAGGCTCTGGAGAGCAATGTGGCCTGGGTCTAACTCTGAGGGCCACGATGCTGGGTTTGGTTCAGTTTCTCAGCTTCTAAGGTGGCCCTGAAGGGCAGGTGTCCCCTCTCATCCTCATTTTGCAGACTTGACAACTGTTCTGATAATTACCTGAGGGCTCGGTGACCTGGGCACAGGTGAGATTTGAGCCAGTGTGGCCTTTGTGCTGTCCCTGGGCCCACTGCACCCCACCTCCCTCTCCAGGGGTCCCCTATGGAGGACAGTTCTCCCCCACGTTCACATCTGGCCACCTAGCCCATGGCTGAGGAAACTTGGGGCCCCAGCTTGGTTGCAGTGTAAAGGAGGTTTTCCTGTGCTGACGGCCCCTGGCTCATCTCATCCTCAGAGACCCAGGCCCCACCTGGGCCCAACACTCCAGCAGGTGCCTCCCTGCACATCTGATCCTGTGTGTCTGGAACCCTGGTCCTGGAGAAGAGGAACAGGTGGGGACAGTTGAGATGGAGCAGCTGCCCTCGGGAGCCAGGGGACTCTTGGCTGAGGATGTGGGCCTCATGGGCAGGCAGCTATTTGGGAAGAAGATGCTTGGTCCTAAAAACCAGTCTGAATGGTGGAAAGAAAAAAGTGCTGGTCCTGAATAAGACTGCCAAGGAATTTTTAAAACCCTCGGGGGCCCAAGTCGGCCTGCCTGGGGTCTGGCAGCATCAGTCATCATTCACCGTCCTCCAGGTGAAGAGAATGGGCCTCTGCTGGACTAGCGGTTCTCGGCTTGAGCCAGCTGCCTTGGCCCCGGCGGACTGTGAAGTCCCAGCTGTGGCCCAGCCCCAGCGTTTCTGACTCAGGAGGTTGAGTGTACCAGGAATCTGCATTTCAGCAGGTGCTGGCCGTGGTGTGGCAGCACAGGAGAACCGTGGCACCAAGGAATCAGTGGCCTGTGTGGCGGGCTCCCCTGCGTCCCTCCTGCTCCTTGCTGGCTGACTGCCAAGGCCTCCTGACGCATTTCATTTAGCAGATGCATGGCCAGTGCCAACTGATGCCCACTGTCCAAAAGGGCTTTGCCCGCAGGAGTCTATTCACTTCTTACAACCACCCTGCAGGGAGGACATCATCACTGTCCCAGTCCACAGGAGGGAAAACTGAGACCCTGTGAAGTTAGGGCCCCATGACAGCTGCTGCCTGGATCCAGCTCCAGGCCCCTCACCCCTGTGTTGTGATCCTTGTTTCTGGAGCAGAGGGAAGGAATTTTAGCCCTTTTTTGCAGACAGGAAAAGTGGAGCTCAGAGGGTCAGGGTCACAGGGCTAGAAAGCCAACAGAGCCAGGATCCAAGCTCGGGTCTGCCCAACTTCCACTCGTGCTGGCATGGGTCTCCTCTGTGGACAGCGGCCAGCTCACCCCACCGTGCTGGCCACACAGGTGCAAACCCAGACTCAGCTGGGGCCTCGTGTGGGCCACCAGCCATGGCTCACCTCACAGGGGCTTCCACTGCTCCCTGGTGAGGCTGCCTGCCTGCCTTAAAGATACGTTCTCAGCCTTCAGCAGCCTCCTGGGTGCGGAGGGCAGTATGGATCCGGGACGGCAGGGTTTGGAGCAGCATCCTTCCCTCACCGTGCTCGGTCCCTGCTTCCCTGTTCGTGCCCATAGTGAGGGTGGGGTGACAGCACTGGGGAACGGAGGAACCCAGGGTTGGGGCCCAGAGGGTCTCTGCTTCCCAAGACCCTCGAGGACACACGTGGAGCTGAAAATCAGGGGTTGCAGCTGCCCGGGAAGCAGCCAACAGGGACGGCCAGGATGAACGCCAGGCCCCTCAGGGAGCCTGGGCTCGGTGGCAGGAGCCCTGTTCTGGGTGGTCCTGTCACTGCCCTCTGCAGCTGGTGAGTGAGGGGTGCACAGAGAGTGGTTGCTGGGCTGGGGGCCGAGGCGTGGCCGGAGCTGGAGTCACTGGGCTGGTGCCTTCCCCATCTCTGGTGCAGAGTGAGGGCCTAGGAATCGGATGCCTGCTATGTGAGGGCTTCGGGCAAGTAGCTTAACTATCACCCTCAGTTTTTGCATCTAGTGAGTGGCAGGATAACAGTGTCTCCCTCATGGTGCTGTTGCAGAACCAGTGACCCCTGGAAGCTTTTAGCATTGTGGGGACACTGAGCACCTGCAGGGCAGGTGGTTGAAGTGCCCTGCCCACCCTGGGGAGGTCAGGATGAGACAGAAACAGTGAGCCCCCCACCCCTGGGGCTGGTGAGTGTAGCTGGGGGATGCCCAGGGATTGGAGGGAGACATAATGGGGCACCATGTTCCCAGGACATCTGACTGGGGTCACCACTTCTTAGACTCACCCTGGACATGCACAGTGCAGCCCCATTACTGGGATGGAGAGGATGAGGATGTGTCCTGGGCCCCTGGGGTTCCTTCTCGCTGAGTGAGTAGTGGTCAGATCATCACCTTTTTCGCTGTGTGGCCTTGGGCAACTCACCTTACCTTTCTGAGCCTGTGTGCCTTTGGGAAATGACACAATTCCTGGCACCCTCTCTGTACCTTGTAAGACTTGGCAGATGCCAGCTGACAGTGTCTCTTGGACACTGTGGCCATAGTTCCTGACACTGGGCAACTGCTGGGGTGGCCCGGGAGGATTTCATCATCCACAATTGAGAAGGCCACAGACACAGGGGTTAGGAAGGATGTGTTTATTTGATTTTGAGGATTATTCTTCCTTCTGAGAGGAGGTCCATCCCGGCTATTTTTTTCAAGTATGAGAAAGGCTTTCTCTTTATTCATAATTGCCCAAATGGCAGCAAAGAGGTCCTTCCACAGGGAGATGGCTAAAGACAATGTGCAGGTAGCCACAGAGGCTGCGGAGGTGCCTCAGTGCAGGCTGCGGAAGGCAAAAGCCCTTGTGCTGTGTGATTCCAACCCCAGGGCATGCTGGGGAGGCAGACTGAGAAGGCTGGCCAGCTGCAGCCAGGGCATCTTGAGGGAGCGGCACCTACTCTAGTGGTGGATACATGCTGTTACACGTTGGTCCAAACCCACGGAGTGCACAGCGCCCGAAGCCAAGGCTGACTTGAGATCATAAGGAAACCGGGGCTGGGAGCTGAGGAAGAGCAAGGGAGCTTTGCACGTGTGGCTCAGTTTTTCTCTAAACTTGAATTTTCTCTAAAAAATAGTGTTCATAAGCCAGGCGCAGTGGCACATGCCTGTGATCTCAGCACATGTGCTGGGGAAGTGGGGGCGGAAGGATCTCTAGTTCGAGGCCAGAGGCAGCCTACACAATTTAGCGAGAACCTGGCTCAAAATAAAAGTTTAAAAATGGGCTGAGGGTGCAGCCCAGTAGTAGAGTGCTTGTACAGTGTGTGTGAGGTCCTGAGTTCAACTCCTCAGTACCACAAAAAGATAAGATACAATCTAAAAATAATGCTAATAATAATAATGGCCAGGAATGGTGGTGCATGTCTCCAATCTCAGCAACTCGGGAAGCTGAAGCAGGAGGATCAGAAGTTTGCAGCCCAAGGCAGCCTGTATAACTTAGACCCTGTCTCCAGACAAAAATGGAATGGAGAGGCAGCTCAGCAATAGAGCACTTATAAGGCAGCCTGAGACTCTGGGTTCAGTCTCCCAGTACTGCCAAAAACTAACTAACTAACTAACTAAATAAATAAAATAATAATAAAGGGAAAAACTTCGTTGACAAAGCAATTTGGGAGGTGGAGGGACCAGGGAAAGGCGTTGCCTTGAAGTGGCTCACTAGGAGCCAGTTAGGGTGCAGCTCGTCCCCCACGTGGCTGGTGGTGTCTCTCGAGGTGTGTCCTCTCCCCACCGGAGGGGCTGCCTGGGCTGGCCTTGCTTCTCCTGTTCCTGATGCTGGATGCACTGCCTGTCTGGGATCCCTGCTCATCTGGACAGTGTGGGGACAAGCATGGGGTTGTGTCTGCCTCTCTGTTGGCCCTAGCGGTGGTACCCGGATGCAATGCATGTGGTCACCTGCTCCATCATCTTCCTGCCGCTTCTGCACAGTCTGACCCTTCTCTAGTGGCTCCTGTCCCTTGGTCCCCTAAAATCCCTGATCTGTTCTCTTTCTCTTTTCTGGTTCCCCTCCTCACCTTCTAAATACACAGGAGCGGAACATTCACCAGCCACCCCTGCCCCTCTGTGTGGAGCAGGACTTAGTGTCACCATCCAGGCTCAGGTCCCCAGACCCTTCGACAAGGCATGAGTTCTGTCTGAGCCTTGGCTTTGGCCATTGAATAAAACAAGAATATCACTATTGTGGGAATTTTCTGGTGAGTCTTCTCTTCCCTCCCCCTGTGAGGCTTTGATTCTTTCCCAAGGTTATATGTGCCCATGGTTTAAAATAAAAATAAATGCTAAAACCAAGAGCTCAGCCAGGCTGACACCCACCTACTCCCTGTTTCTGGGGCTGCAACTGTGTTCTCCTTCAGGGATGGGCCACCCCCTTTCCAGGTGTGTGCATCTACTTCTTCCATGGTTCATACTATTGTCTATTGACTTCCTACTATATTAGATGGAGATTTTCAATCCCTTGCTCACTCCCCTTCCCTGGCCATCCCAATATTGTTATGTTACAATTTTGAAAATTAAATCCATACTCAGTATTTTTTATTGTTATGACTATGCAAGTATTGCTTACTGCTGAGCCAAGCAATGTACTCTGAGTCTGTATACTTTTCATGCACAATTTGAGTTAGTAATTGCCTCATTTTTTCAATTGCATAGTTTTTTAAAAATTACTGGTTAATTCTTTCCTTACCTTCTAAATACTCAATAAAACATTTCTCGATGCAGCTTTTCTCTCAAACCTGCCAGATTCTCTATCTGAAACACACACACACACACACACACACACACACACACACACACACACACAGAAGTTTGCTTATCGATTGCCTTCCTCCCTGTCCCCAGTTTTCCTGGAAGTCCCTTTCACCTTTCCTGTATTTGTTCTTTCCATGTAGTCTTCTTTCTTGGTTTCCACCCTCATTTTGGTGGAGTACATCCTGCAGTAGTTTCCTGAGGAAGGATGTGTAGAAGATGATAGTTTGTTTTCTTAGTAAATTTGTATAGTTTGTAGACTGAAAATTATTTTTGTTCAGAATTTGTGTCGAGGGAAACTTCACACAAGGGAAATTTCTGGTCTCAGTGTTGCTATTGTGCAGTCCTGTGCCTTCTACTTCTCAGTATATAACATGTGGTCTGCTTTTCTGTTTTTCTAGATTCATTTAGAGTCTGTTCATTGGTGTTCAGGGATTTCATGCTGCCGCATCCTGGTGTGGGGCTATTTCCCATCATCGTGCAGGGTATCCGTGAGTCCTTCAGGTTGCCCACTCATATCCTTCAGTCCGGGAGACTGCCTTGTTTTTCATCTTTGGTCAGTTTCCTCCATTGTGTTCTGAAGCTCCTAACACTTAGACTTGGGGCTTCCTGAACAAGACCTTTAATTTCTTCTCATTATTTTGCCCACCTTTATTTTTAGTTTCTAAAGGATTTTCTTGAACTTATCTTCCAACTCACTTGCTGAAATTTTAATTTTGCATTTTACTTGTGATTTCTAGAGTTCTTTCCTTTTCTCTGACCTTTCCTTCTTTATCACATTTCATTCTTATTTTGGGGATGCAGTCCTCTCTCCTGAAGATTTAAATTCTGATCTCCTTCCTGTCTTCTCCATCCCCTGCATTAACCTGCCTTAACCCCTGCATCCCCTAAATTAACCTTTCCCCACGTATGCCTGTATTTTGGTCTCTGTCTTCCTGGTTGAGGCTTCCTCCAAATGTCTAATGACTTGTGGCTGTTCACTTATTCAAATAAACAACCAAAAGTTCTGCAGGTGTTCTTTGCACTGGCCTGACGCATTTCCTCCAGAGGGCCCCCTCTCCTTGGGTGAGGTGCCCCGGTGCCGGCCTCCTCCATTGGGTGGCCAGTGTGGTGGCTCTGTTTGGAAGGAGCGCTGTCACCTGGTGGCCCTGTGTGGCTCCTCCACTCCCACCCCTGTTCGCTTCCCAGGTTCTGCGGGGGGGTGGCCTCTTCTCCTTGTTCGTTATTTGTGTTCATTGTAAGCAGCAGTCAGGCTGCTCATCCTTTTTCTTGGTTTGTTCTAACTCCCATCTATGTAGTTACACAGTTACAAGGGGAATTCTGAGCCAGTTTCTTGGGGCTGCTGGCAGGAAATCCCACGGGCTCTGTGTCTCAGACAACAGGAGCTGACCACCACCCAGTCCTAGAGGCTGGAAGTCCTTGGCCAAGGTGCTAGAAGGGCTGGTCCTTGCAAGACCCCAGCTGTGTTTGTGCTTGACCGTCTCTGCTCTGGGTGGCTTTGCAGTACCATCCTTGTAGGACACCAGTCACATTGGACCAGGGTCCACCCGTGGCTGTGTTTTAACTTAGTTTTGTCTGAAGACTTTTGTGTCCAGCTACAGTTACTTTCTAGGGTGGGGAGGGTTAGGACTTCCCTGTAGGAATGTGTGTGAACACAGTTCAGCCCATAACAAGTTCCAGTAGACGAAACTCTTCAGAGCCCAGCTACGGAAGGTTTTTCACATGGTACTGCTTGGTGTTGGCGACTATATGGAGACACTGTCATTCTGAGCCTTTACTGAGGGTAATTTATCAAAAACCAAGGAGTTTCCTTCTATGAATTTATCCTGAAGATAGTTTGACATGGGTACAAATATTAGCTATTAAAAATGAAGAATGAGGGCTGGAGGGTTAAGTCAGTATAGTGTGTGTGTAACATATGCAAGACCCTGCTTTCAGTCCCCAGCACCAACTGTCAATAAACAACAATACAATGGCTGGGCATGGCAGTGTACACCCCAATCCTAGCCACTTAGGAGGCTGAGGCAGCTTGTGTAACCTTACAAGCTGCCAACTCAAAAAATGGGCCAGGGGTGCAGCTCAGTGGCAGAGCGCTTGCAAAGTCTGTGTGAGGCCCTGGGTTCAAGCCCAAGTACCACAAGCAAAACAAAACATGACCACCCCGGTGGAATGGAATGAGGATGTCGGGCAGCAGGGGGTGAGCTTGCGGTTGATGTGAGAGTAAGACGTTTGTATGGTGGTCTGCTTGGAACCGTGATTAATGCTGTAGGAGTGGAAGTCATGTCTACTGTAGAGAAAAGAAGGTTCCAAAACACAGTGCACCTGCATGTGCAATGGTGCCCGATTTGTTGCTTCACCTTCCTGATCTTCCTGTATCCCCGTATCCCTGAGACACTGGGCCATCCCTGATGGCAGGAATCTCCTGGGGGCCGTGGCAGGTGTGCGTCACCTGCTCTCCCCTGGGAATCCTGACTTGGTCGTCAGAGCCAGGACCTTGGAATGCGTTGGCTTTTGTTTTTAAAGCAAGCTTAGCAGGTGACTTCAGAGCCGTCTGGGGATCCTTCTCTTGGTCCTTTGCAGGTCACTTGAGAGTCCTGCCCGGTGTCGTCCCTGTGCTGTGACGTTGCTAAGGTGTCATCTTTGTTCTGGATGAAGTGGACATTGATGGGAAAATTCTCCTGGGCTTTGGCGTGACTGCTCGGTGCTGTCCTCATGCTGGTCAAAGTGGCCAGTCCACTGCCAGCGAGACCCTTGTGGCCCAGGCCACTTGGCCTGCTGCGAATGGGGGGGCCTCTGCTTCAGGCTGCCTGGCTTCGGGCGAGGGAGGACACAGGTCGAGGGGAAGGTGTGTCCTGGGGCCCTGGGGTCAGCCCTATCCTGGAGAGGAAGCCTGAGGCCCAGCAGGTAGCAGCCCCTCCCCTTGGTCCACTGGTGCTTCTAGCATTTTTGGCAGTGTACCAGCGTTCCGGGGTTGGCTGCCTTTCCCTAGCCCAGGGCAGGGGTGCGAATGGCCCAGTGTGGGGTCCAAACATCCACTGCCTTGCCTCTGGGGGGCAAATTCCATGGTGCTCCGGTGGGGGCCATGGCCCCCTTCCTCCACCTCCACCCCTGACCTCCTGCACTTACCCTGACCACAGCTGTGCCCAACACTCCCCACGACAGCCTCTGCCTGAAGCAGCTGGCCTTGGACACTGTAGCCAGGCACTTCTCTGTTTTCCCTGTTTACAGTGCCAGGGATTACACCAGGGCCTTGCGCATGCTAGGCAGGTGTCTGCCACTGCGCTGCGGCCCACAGAGGAGCTGAAATGTTGGGAGACGTCACCATCTCTTGGGGTCTTTGTCTGAGGCGCTGGTCAGAGGGACACTTCGTGCATGTCTGTCTTCTCCCTGGGGCCACAGATCACGTGGAAAATACGACACCTACAGTATGGCCCCTGGCCCCCAGGGAGCTCACCTCTGATCAGCAGGGAAGAGGCATGCCGGCGTATCTGGGGACACGGGAGCTGGCCCAAGTCTGTCTGCTGTGTGTGGACGGCTGGCCCAGACACTGAGCACGTGGAGGTGTTACGGGGTTGACCCAGCGGCATTGGATTGGTAAAGGGGTCAGTTTGAATACAGAGTCCATGTGAACGGCATCTCAGGCCTGGGAGGGGGCAGGACCCTCCGACTTGGGGGTTATGGGTGAAGGCAGTAGGGGTGATCACTGATGGAGATTGTTGGGGTTCACGTCGCAGGGCTTCGGGTCCCAAGTTGTTTGGATTTTACCTTCTGGTGTGGGGTGTGTAATTGGAAGAGGAGGCTGGGGTAGGACACTCAGGCGACCTGGACTCAGCAGTGCTGGACCCCTGGCTGTTTTGCCATCTGAGAAAGAAAGGCCTGAGTTTTTAGGGTACACCAGAGACCCACACTCTTACGGGGAATCTCAATCTCTCATCACATTAACGTGGAGGACAAAGGAAACCCACGTGTGATGTGTTTCAGCTGTGGGGCTCTGGTTTGCAGCTTGGGACAGACTCTCCTGGGGCAGGGGGTCCCCTCTGGGCCTCACCGTGCTGCTGACCCTGGAGAGGAGGACTTCTGCAAGCCGAGGGCCACCCGAGCCTCCATTCTCAGGGACCTGTGGTCTGGGAGGTTTTATGTCTGCTCCATACAAAGGAAAACAGGATCAGAGAGGTCCAGAAACTTGTCTACTGTCACATAGTCCAGGTCTGGTCATTTCCTCTTTTTATTTTGTTGTGCTGTGTATAACATGGGGGCTGGGATTTAGCTCAGTTGGTAGGGCACCATTCTGCACTCTCTGAGGTTCTGAGTTCGATTCCCAGCACTGCAAAAACGGGAGAAGGACATGGCAATCCACTCCCAAGGCAGTCCCAAAACAATCAGCAGTTGAAAACCCCATGAGGGTTGCTATGAGTTGGACATAACTCGACAGCACCTAACAATAACAACAACAACGTATGCCATAAGCCTGCAACTGTAGCACTGTGGCATCCGGATCCTGTCAAATCTCAGAAGCTAAGCAGGGTTGGTTCTAGTTAGTACTTGGATGGGAGACCACCTGGGAACACCAGGTGCTGTAGGCTTGGGAGGAGCTAGCAACCCACTCCTCCCCTCCCCCCCGCAAAAAAAAAAAAAAAAAAAAAAAATCAGCCAGCCATTGAAAACCATATGAATAGCAGAGAAGCACTGACAATAGTGTTTCACCTGTTGTACATAGGGGTCGCTATGAGTTGAACACAGACTCCATGACACCTAACAACAACTGTATAACATAAAATTTACCATTTTCACCTCTTGGGTTTTTTTGATGGAAGTTCACAGGGTTGCCCAGCCTGGCCTCAAACTCCTGGGCTCAGGCAGTCCTCTTGCCTCGGCTGTCTGCATAGCTGAGATGCAAGCATGCCACTGTTCCTGGCTCCTCAGCCACTGTTAAGTGTGGCGTCCCACAGCATTAAGTACATTCGCAATGTGGAGCAACCATTGTCACTGTCTAGTTCCGGAACTTTCCCTCAACTCAAATAGGAACTTTGTCCCCACTCAGCAATATGTTTCCCTGCCCTGGGCCACCACCTTTGTACTCTGTCTCTATGGGTCTGGCCCCTCTGGGGACCCCATATAAGGGGATCGCTAGGATTTGTCCATTTGCATCTTCTTTCACTTGTGCAATGTGGTCATGGCTGGCCTGTGTTGTAGTGTGTGCTGGTGCTGCTTTCCTTTTCATGCCTGACTGATATTCCATGGTGTGGCTACACTGTGTGTTGTTGATCTGCTCATCTGTTGGTGGACACTTGGGTTATCTCCCTTTGGACTCATGTGGGCAGTGTTGGCATGAACAGGGGGTACAGATGTGTGTTTTGAGTGCCTGACTCTGTTTTTGTGTTTGTCCTGGATGCTGATTTTAATGCCCTGAGGTCATAGGCGATAGCCCCTTCCCCATGTACTTGAACCTCTTCCATGGTGTCCCCCTGAATGGGCTTCTAAACCCTTCTTGGATACTTCCAACAGCGGGGACCTTGCTGCCCCCCAAGTCAGCCAAACCCATGTTGCTGTAGCTGCCTCTGGGCCCAACCCTATGTGGGCTGCTCTCCCAGGCCGGGCTCCCCACCTCCACGGCCTCCCTCTGTGTGGCAAGGGTCAGGAGGCCGTCCCCAGCTCACTCTGGATCTGATCGTCACTCTGCCCTATGACGAGGAGGCCTCCCTTTTCCCTCCCCTGCATGCAAGCAGGACAGTGTCCTTGGAAACGATGGCGGTGATGTGGACCGAGGACACAGCAGGTCTGTGGCCTCACTGTAAACCCAGCTTCGTATCGCCGAGTGAGATGGGAGGTGCAGGCAGAGCCATGGACACGTCGCCCAATGGCCCCCCGTACCTGCGTCCTCCTCCACGTGGTCCTAGGAACTCACCCCTCTCCTTTGCTTCCCCAGGGACGTACCAGGGCCAGTGGGTCGGCGGCATGCGCCAAGGCTACGGTGTGCGGCAGAGTGTCCCCTATGGCATGGCAGCGGTCATCCGCTCGCCCCTGAGGACGTCCATCAATTCTCTACGCAGTGAGCACACCAACGGCACGGCGCTGCACCCCGATGCCTCCCCGGCAGTGGCGGGCAGCCCAGCTGTGTCCCGGGGCGGCTTCGTGCTGGTGGCACACAGCGACTCGGAGATCCTAAAGAGCAAGAAGAAGGGGCTATTCCGGCGCTCGCTGCTGAGCGGGCTGAGGCTGCGCAAGTCCGAGTCCAAGAGCAGCTTGGCCAGCCAGCGCAGCAAGCAGAGCTCCTTCCGCAGCGAGGCTGGCATGAGCACGGTCAGCTCCACGGCCAGCGATGTCCACTCCACCATCAGCCTGGGCGAGGCCGAGGCCGAGCTGGCCGTCATTGAGGACGACATTGATGCCACCACCACCGAGACCTACGTGGGCGAGTGGAAGAGTGACAAGCGCGCAGGCTTCGGTGTGAGCCAGCGCTCCGATGGGCTCAAGTATGAGGGAGAGTGGGCCAGCAACCGTCGCCACGGCTACGGCTGCATGACCTTCCCCGACGGCACCAAGGAGGAGGGCAAGTACAAGCAGAATGTGCTAGTGAGCGGCAAGCGCAAGAACCTCATCCCGCTGCGCGCCAGCAAGATCCGAGAGAAGGTGGACCGTGCCGTGGAGGCCGCCGAGCGGGCCGCCACCATTGCTAAGCAGAAGGCCGAGATTGCGGCTTCCAGGTAGGTGGGGCGCGGCCGGCTGTGCTCACCGGGAGAGTGGTAGCAGCTCGCTCTGTTCCGCTGGGCTGTGCCCATTTTGAGACCTATCTGGTGTTTCTCCCGCTCTGCCCCACAGAACCTCAGGGTTCCTTGGAGATTTTTGGAAGTGGGGAGCAGAGTGATTGATTGGAGAGGGGTGGGAACTGCAGCCTCTCCTCAGTGTCTCTCCTGTTTGTTTTTGTAGGCATCTGTGTTGAATGTAGACGACTGATGGCTAGAGAGGGTGGCTCTGGCATCACAGTCAGTGGGAGTCGTATTTGCTGCCAGGTGGGCGTGGAGCACCTACCACTGCCCGGGTGTGGGAGGGCTGGGAACTATCTAGGCACCCAGATCTGTGGCCGAGGTGGCTGTGGGCCCCAGGTGGCGACCCTGGCCCAACAGACCAGCTTTGATTGTTGGCGTGGGGCTCCCACGGGACTTGGCACTTGGCCAGATGCTGGCCTGCATGGGCTGTGGGACTTTGAACTTAGGATTTCGAGGGACCACCAAGTCCCAGGCTGTGTTTGGGGGCAGAACGCCCATTGCTCCCAGCCCCTGAGGGTTGGAGGGGAACGAGGTTGCTCCAGGAAACGGAAAGAAGGGTGGAATTCCTGCCTGGAAACTGAGGTCCCAAGTCGCCGCCCCCCCCACCCTGCCTCCCCTGGAACATTCAAACCAGGAGATGCACAGGCACAGCATCAGCCAGTGCTCACCTGGTATTTTAAGAACGAACTTGTCTCCATGGTTCTTTTTACTGCCACAAATGTAATGCTCACCTCATGTGGGAAGTCAGAGGCCCCCTTGAGGGGAGGGCGTGGTGCTGCCTGAGGCACCATCCTCACTCCCCTTGCGCTTTGGTGAGCTTCCTGCTGGTTTTTCTGCTTTGCTTTTCTCTCTTTATGTTTTGTGACCCTGGTGGCCAAGTGACAGTTCATGGGCTGGGCTGTGTGTGATGGTGAGGCTGAGTCATTGGCCAGGGTTTGTGAGGCAGAGGCACTTGGCTGCGTGTGTAGCCCTGCCCCCAAGTGGCTGTCGTTAGGAACAGGACACAGGCCCCAGGGCAGTTTCACAAGAGACCCCTCAGGACGCTGGGAGAAGGTGTTGGCCACGGAGGGGCGGTGGGTACAGGGGTCAAGCTTGGTCTCGGCACATGCGGGGAGATCCCTGGGGCAGGCTTCCGTCTCTCTGAGCCTGGATTTCCTCCTGTGCTGGAGGAGTGAGGCTGCCAGGCAAGCTTAGGTGGAGGCGTCTTGCAGCCCCTGCCTGGGACCCGCCTTCCCCGAAGGGTGAGAGGCCAGGGGCTGGCCAGGCATTGATACATGAGTGGCCTTCACATCCCAGGAGAAAGCCCAGGGGCTGGGCCTGAAGGGTAAGAGAGATGTTGAGAAGTTGGGGCCAGTTGGCCTTGGCATGGCACAGCAGCTGTGGCTCCCAAGGAGGCTTCCATTGTTTGGACAAAGGATGGAGGGATCTGTGGACAGATGGAGCAGGCAGAAAAGGGCATAGCATAGGTGCCGGTGTGCAGCTGGGAGTAAACCAGCAGACCCCACAGCCCTGGCTCCAACCCAGTCTATTGAACCCTGCATCTGACCTGTATGCTGTCAGCCCCACTGGCCACTCAGATCCCAGGATCATCTTCTGCACAGACATGATAGGATTTAGTCCAGTCGTGAGTGGCAGGTGCTGTGGCGTGGGCTGGGCCCTGGCTCTGTATTTGCACAACTGTATTTGGAGCCTGGCCCCTTGTGAGGAGGGGACTGGTGATGGAAGTCCCCCACCCCATCACACACACCACACCCCCACACTTTCACACACACACACACACACACACGGCGCACTCTGTCCCCTCCTGGGCAGGCTACAGGTCACCAGCATGTGCCGGGTTACAAGGTCTACACAGAGTGGGGCTAAGAGGGAGGAGGCATCAGCCCCTCACTCATTATCAGGAGTCACTTCTCAGACCTGTGTCTATCTGGGCCATCACTACTGAGCAGCCAGGGCAAGTTGCTTCCCCTCTCTGGGCCCAGGTTTCCACTAGGGTATGGGTGGAGCCCATGACTGGGGTCTGGCCTGGTGCTGTCATCACTGCTGAAGTCATCTGCAACCTCACTCTGAGCCTATAACTTGGGACGCAGGTGTCCCTGAGCTCCCCTGAGCTGCGGCGGGGCCTCCTGGTGCCTCGAGTCACCACTGGAGGTGGGGAGGTGGCTCTGCGCTCCAGCCACCTACAGGACGAGGCTTCATCCCTGGCGGCCAGCCCAGAGCTGTGTCTCCTGCGTCTTCCTGATGGGCTCAGGTTATGGGGTGGGAGGAGGCAGGACCAGGGGCCTCTGTGCCGAGCAGAGCCCGCTGGTGAGTGGCAGGGCCACCAGCCGAGAACTGCCAGCAGCTGTGTGGTGGCTGCAGCGTGTCTGGCCCCAGGCGGACGTGGCCAGCATCACCGCTGAGAAACCAGAGGGAACTGCGGCGTTGTTGTCAGGTCCTCGGCCTTCCAGACAGGGCTCTGCGAGCGGAGGGAAGTGAGAAGCTGGCTGCCTGGGTCCCCAGTGGAGCAGGCCAGGCCCACCCCCCCACCCCCCCTGTAGTGGGTCTGTGGCTGCTCTGTGGCCATGGCTGTATGTAGCAAGGCTGGGACTGGACATCAGGAGGGGCCCACAGAGGGAGAGACTGAGACCCAGCCTGGCCCACAAACCCTCAGCTGGGAGGGTGGGGCTTAGGGACAGGGTCAGCCTGGGCTCCTCAGCCCCAGGCTGGATCCTGAGGTCCCTGTGGGTGGAGATGAGGGTGGCGCTGGCCTTTAAACATGGTGGCAAGTGCTGCCTTCGTACCCGCAGAAGGCTGCAGGGGTGACCTGGGCGGGGGCTCTGGGCCAATCTCTGTGTGCTGAGCGGCTTCCCTTGCAAGGGCTATGTAAAGGCCCCTGAAAAGCATCCATGTGCTGATCCCCAGAACCTGTGGCTGTGTCCCCTTCCATGGCACTGGGACTTTAGATGTGGTTACACATGTTGGATAGGAGTATCCTGGAGTTTGTGGTGGGCCACTGTCATCAAGGTGGCCTCAAAGAGAGGGTCAGAGGGTCAGAGGCAGGGGCTGTGATGACAGAACAGAGCTTGGCTCGATGCACTTGGAAGATGGAGGGGACAACCTCCAGCCAAGGAACGAAGGTGTCTCAGGACGCTGGAGAAGCTAAGGAAATGGAGCCAGGACAGTGGCCCATACCTGTGATCCAGCAGCTCTGGAGGCTGAGGCAGGGGAACGGACATGAGTTCCAGGCCAACCTGGTCCACATAGCAAGGTCCACGCCACCCTGGGCTACACAGTAGGACCCGGTCTCAAGACAACATCAACAAAAAGCTGGGCGTGGTGGTGCACACCTGTCATCCCAGCGACTGTGGGGGCAGATGCAGGAGGATCACAAATTGTAGGTCAGAGGCAGCCTGTGTAACTTGATGAGACCCTGTCTCAAAATAAAAAATGGGCCGGGGATGCAGCACAGTGGTAGAGCCCTTGCCTGGCGTGTACCCCGAGTCCTACAACTGGTAATGATGATGATGATGATGATGATGATGATGATGATGATGATGATGATAATAATAATAACAACAATAATTTAAAAAAAAAACCAGCCCTGCTCACACCCTGATTTTAGGCCTGAGGTTTTTTCCCACCTCTGCCTTCAGAACTCTAAAAGAATCAGTGTGTGGTTTTAAATTTTTTTTTTTTTAGACAGGGTCTCACCACATAGCCAAGCCTGGCCTGGAATTTGCTGTGTATCCCAGGCTGGCCTCAACCCCAGTCCTCCTGCCTCAGCCTCCCAAGTGTGGGGCTACAGGTGTGGCCACCATGCTCAACTTAATGTTTTAGGCCATCGACTGTGTGGGATTTTGTTGCTGCAGCCTCAGGACCACAGACACTTGTCACCCCCTGGTGTCCCCTGAGAACTGTGTGTGTCCCCTCCCTCCTGCCCCCACTGTGGCTGTGCTTCCAGGCCTGAGAAGCTGGGCTCTCTGTGGGACGCTACATTTGCAGAGGCCTGGGGCTCTCAGCTTCAAAGGAAATCAGGAGAGCCCAGCATGTGTCACCATCCTGGGAA